>VFFE01009068.1:1518083-1543370 GCA_008921705.1 Burhinus oedicnemus | reverse complement strand
CTTGCTTTCATTCTCCCCAGGTCCATCATCTCCTCCATACAAAGCAATTTTGTTTACCTAGAGCAAGTACCCTCTCCCTGTTAACTTCAGCTGCTCACAAAATCAGTGTCACTCTGCTTCAATATCTTTTTTCCCTAGTGTCAGCCTTTGCCCAGAGAAGTTTAATTTAATTGATGTAATATTTGAAATTTTGTCTCAGTGTTGGGGCTCTTCTGTAGTTCTGGGGCTCTGGACTCCAACCGCCAGGAGTGGTTCTAGCAGCTGAGTGACATATTTAATTGAAGATTGTTAATATCAGCTTGAACCTTTTGAGAGCTTACTCTCCTTAGTGAGATGATAGATTTGTTCTCTGAATATTTTAGAACACCTTAAGGGTTGTGATTGAAAAGTAAAGTATGAGCAGAAAATGAATCTTGCTTACCATAGTTTCATTGCTTTGGAATTGTTTATAAAAATAGCCATAAGGGCTGGAACATTTCACAGTGCATTGGAAATAGAAGACATAGGAGTTTCTATCTATTCTTTATTCCTTCATCTCAGCACAACTCCTTACTATGTAGTCAGTCAAATTATATTTGGCCCCGAAATACAGATAGTTATAAGTATTCTTATAATCTTATAGTTATGTTTCTATCAGTTTCAGCACAGCAAGTTAAAAGAGTGACATGGAGTACTCCTGAGATTATGCCTGTGATAGACAGAGTTTTTATTTCCTAACGTAAACATTATTCAGTTCATAATTACCTTTCTGCTACTTATCAACTCTTGACATTGAGTCTTGCCATTTGTCTAGTGTTTTATTCCCCAGAAATCTTCCTCTCAGCTGGTACGGTTTTCTTTAAAGTATGGGGCAGCATAATTCGGTATGTTTATCTATGATTTTAAAAGTTGTCTATTTTTGTTTTAAAAGCTTTGTAATATTTGTGCCAGCTTACAAGAAGGCTGGGACATACTGAAATTTTCATAATTATAGAAATAGATGACATCATTACTTAAAAAATGGACCAGGAATATTCATTTGATCACCGCTGCTAAGTTTCTTTTACTATAAGCAGCTATGTCCTTCAGCCTGCTTTTCTGACCAAAGTTAGAGATAATCAGCAGGAATTAATAATTTTATGGATGCAAAAAGCATTGAATTATCAGCTGATAAAACAACTGCATTTTGTGCATGTGTCTACCCAAATCATAGAGAGTGCAAGTCATCACATAACTTTCAAATTACAAAAGCATTCACCAAGAGCTGCTCTAGAGTTATTAATTTTTTTGTATTCATATTAGTGTTTGTTAAACAGTTTTCTTGTTTTTCGTTTTTTTTTAGCATTCAAATGAATGCAAATGTGAACTGTTAATTAAAATTTTTACTTGCTCATTCTTATATTATATTAGAATGTTATAGTACCAATTAATTATTTCTGGTTGTCTAAAACAATAATAGTTTAGAGTAGTATCTATAAACCGAAAATAAAATTTTGTAAGCTATGTTGTCGATTTTAATGATGGTCATCAATACTTTAAAAACTGTATGATGAGGACTTACATAGGTGCTCAGGGACATTAAATAGATGGAGATTCAGCCTATATAAAGTAAACTTTAAAGCTGTGAATTAAAACTGAGTCTAGACCATTATACAGAGAGACTGTGGTCTACGATATTACATGAGTAAAAATCTGTGAACATCCCTAGGGAAGAATATTCCTACTTTGGCAAGAGAAAAAGTCCATAATACACAAGATGGCACTGTTTCACTTGTGAAAATGTCTCATTTTCACAGATAACAGTGAAAATGCGATATGAGAGTGCAGAAGGTTTTATATTTTTGTGTACTATAAAATAAGTTATTTGCATAGTTTAATAGTTTATTACAGACAAACCAAAGTATAACTATGTAGATGCAAGACCACATAACTGAAGCAAATGAAGATGCCTCTGAAGTCACTGTTGACAAAATTGAACGGATTGGGAAATGGAAAATAGATCTAAGCAAAAATTCTGTCTGACATTCATTTGCTTCAGGAATTCCAGAGAACTTGGAATTTAGCTTTCATATGGTATTTTTCTCCTGAATCTTCTCAGAGCTCCTCCGACATGCATAATAAGCATACTATCTACGTTTCTAAATTTTGCTTTTAAGGTTAGCTTGTTAAGAGCAAAAGGTACATGCTGAATCATAGAATCATAGAATCATAGAATCATTTAGGTTGGAAAAGACCTTTGAGATCATCTAGTCCAACCATTGACCCTACTTTACCAGGTCTGCCACTAAACCATGTCTCTAAGCACCACATCTACATGACTTTTAAACACATCTAGGGATGGTGACTCAACCACCTCCCTGGGCAGCCTCTTCCAATGTTTGATAACTCTTTCCGTGAAAAATTTCTTCCTATTGTCTAGCCTAAACATCCCCTGGTGCAACTTGAACCCATTTCCTCTTGTCCTATCGCTAGTTACTTGGGAGAAGAGACCAGATCCCATCTCACTACAACCTCCTTTCAGGTAGTTGTAGAGAGCAATAAGATCTCCCCTCAGCATTCTCTTCTCCAGACTAAACAATCCCAATTCCTTCAGCCGCTCCTCATAAGACATGTTCTCCAGACCCCTCACCAGCTTTGTTGCCCTTCTCTGGACACTCTCCTGCACCTCCATGTCCCTCCTATACTGTGGTGCCCAAAACTGAACACAGGACTCAAGCTGCGGCCTCACCAGTGCTGAGTACAGGGGCACGATCACTTCCCTACTCCTGCTGGCCACACTGTTCTTGATACAGGCCAAGATGCCGTTGGCCTTCTTGGCTACCTGGGCACACTGCTGGCTCATGTTCAGCCGGCTGTCCACCAGGACCCCCAGATCCTTTTCTGCCAGGCAGCTTTCCAGCCATTCCATCATTGAATCGTTTAGGTTGGAAAAGACACTTAAGATCATCGAGTCCTACCATAGACCTAGCACTGCCAAGTCTGCTACTAAATCACTAAACCATGTTGCTAAGGATGACATCTACACATCCAGTCACCAGGTATGGTGACTCAGCCACTTCCCTGGGCAGTCTCTTCCAATGCTTGATAACCCTTTCTGTGAAGAAATTTTTCCTAATATCCAATCTAAACCTGCCCTGGCACAACTTGAGGCCGTTTCCTCTTGTCCTATTGCCTGTTACTTTGGAGAAAAGACTGACACCAACCTCGCTACAACCTCTTTTCAGGTAGTTGTAGAGAGTGATAAGGTCCCCCCTGAGCCTCCGTTTCTCCAGACTAAACAACCCCAGTTTCCTCATCCACTCCTCATAAGACTTATTCTCTAGATGCTTCACCAGCTTCGTTGCCCTTCTTTGGACACACTCCAGCACCCCAATGTCTTTCTTGTAGTGAGGGGCCCAAAACTGAACACAGTATTTGAGGTGGGGCCTCACCAGTGCTGAGTACAGGGGGACAATCACTTCCCTAGTCTTGGTGGCCACACTATTTCTGATACAAGCCAGGATGCTGTTGTCCTTCCTAGCCACCTGGGCACACTGCCAACTCTTATTTAGCTGGCTGTCAACCAACACCCCCAACTTTTCCTCCAGGCAGCTTTCCAGCCACTCTTCCCAAGCCTGTAGCACTGCATGGGGTTGTTGTGACCCGAGTGCAGGACCTGGCACTTGGCCTTGTTGAACCTCATACAATTGGCCTTGGCCCATCGACCCAGCCTGTCCAGATCCTTCTGTACTGCCTTCCTACACTCAAGCAGATCAGCACTCCTGCCTAACTTGGTGTCGTCTGCAAATTTACTGAGGGTGCACTTGATCCCCTTGTCCAGATCATCGGTAAAGATTTTAAACAGAACTGGCCCCAGTACTGAGCCCTGGGGAACACCAGTTGTGATTGGCTGCCAACTGGATTTAACTCCATTCACCACCACTCTTTGGGCCTGGCCTTCCAGCCAGCTTTTTACCCACAGAAGCAAATGCCTGTCGAAGCCATGAGCAGCCAGTTCTCCAGGAGAATGTTGTGGGAAACGGTGTCAAAGGCTTTACTAAAGTCCAGGTAGACAACATCCACAGCCTTTTCGTTATCCACTAAACGGGTCACCTTGTCATAGACAGAGATCAGGTTAGACACCCAGGACCTGCCTTTCATAAACCAATTCTGACTGAACCTGATCCCCTGGTTGTCCTGTATGTGCCCCGTGATGGCACTCAAGATGATACATTCCATAGCCTTCCTTGGCATCAAGGTCAGACTACCTGTAGTTCCCCAGATCCTCCTTGTGGCCCTTCTTGTAGATGGGCGTCACATTTGCTAACTTCCAGTCAACTGAGACCTCCCAAAGTGAATTGACAGTCTGTAAATGAAGTTTCATAACTATTAAGAGCTGAATGTTTATTTCCCTTTTATAATGTTTGTGAATTTTCATTGGCCTGAACATTCACATTTTTTCCCTACCATAACCATGGTATTGCTAAATTGTTATAGAAAATAGTTCTGATTTACAGACCTCTAAGTGCTTTATAATCACAATGTATATGTAATTTGAGATAGTTTTATTCCTGTTTCCTGGATACAGGAGTTTGAGTATGAAAAGACATTGTGCTTCAACAAACGAGCCAGTGACTGGGTTTGGTAAAAGGAACACTTGTGGTAACTACATTTTGTAGACCTTGACCATGTATGTAGGGGACATTCTGCAGGGGCATTGTAATAAAATGCTAGGGACCAAGTTTTCTGGGTTTTGATTATGTATTTATCCATTTAGTATGAATATCTAAAAGGCTTATGTTGTTCTTCGTGTTGACCTCTTTGCAGTGATGAATTTTATTTTGATACTACTCCTTGACAACAAAAGCAGTTGAGATCCTCAACTAGAGATGCATATAGCTGTGCTACAGTACAAGTGACCCTTTTTGATGTTATCACTCATTGAAGGTTTTTATTAAGAGCAGCAACAAGTAACTATTAAATAAAGTGGTAAACAAATCTTCAACCATTTCTATGTAGGCACATTGTCTAGATCCTAATTTCAAATAAAAAGATTGGAATTTTTGTTCATTTTATTTTGTCTGTAAATATTTGTTGTATTTTGTGGACTTCAAAGTATAATTTTTGATATAATTTTGAAATTTGTAAGTTTATACTGTAAGTGATAGTCACAAATTTGCTAGACAATAATAACATCTTTTAAATTTTCTATTTTGAATTTCTGCTGTCGCTACGACACAATTAAAATTTCAGGAGATTTTGGGGTGGTGGGGTTTTTTTGTTTGTTTCGTTTTGCATATTTACATTTTAGTTTCTCAATAACTGTTGTAGACACTAGGACTAGAATGGTCACTGTAAAACACACATTCTAATTTTGCTGTGGTGTTACATCCAGTTGGGATTGGACATATTTTAAAGAAAATAATCTCTGAAATATTTCTGTGTTCACGGTATCATTATTCTGAGGAATGCAATTAGTGCTTGATAAAAGTTTATAATCTTAAACTTTTTCCCTAAAACACCTTAAGTTTTTTTCCTGAACTTGTTCAAGAGTTTGCGTAAAAAATTGGAATTTGCATTTGCTTTTGATCTTGCTTTAAAGTGCATTATCAAGTAACAGAAGAAAATTCTTCAATAAATGAAATAAGCTTGGAAGGCTACCAGCAGTAGAGCCAGTGTATTAGCACTTGCCATATTTCAGAACTCCAATGAATAGAAACATAATGAAGAAACTGAAGCACTAGCTGCCTCAAAACATCCACTTTAGACTGGAGTGTATTTTAAGTGCTGGCAGTCACATAGCAAAGTAACATTGTCTACTAGTGAGGAATTTATGCTTTTCATTTTAAAAATAAACTATTCATAAATCATTACAATGTTTTCATTAAATTTCAGTTAACCAACAGTAGATACTATATCAGAAATCAGAAACAGTCTGAGCTGTGAATCATGCATAAATACCAACAGGACAACAGGAACCTCATTTCCAGTGAGATTATCTTTCTTTGTTTAGCTGGCTCTGGTACTCCAAGGAAGAGTCAGATCCACTCTCCGTATTCATTTCTGCTGAAGATGTACAGTGCAGTGCACTCTCTGCTTTTACACTCAAAGTTAACCAATTAATGAGCTAAAGATAGGAGTTTTATTTCCTGTTTCAATTTGCAAGATGAATGTTACATTTCTATTATTATTTTACTTTTGTGGAATAGAAAATTTTCAAAATGCAAGTCTAAATGCTGTGTTTTCCCCATTTCTATTACTAATTCTGGTCATTTTATGTTGCTTCGAGCTGGGGGGTTGGACTTGATGAGGTCCCTTCTAACCTGCATTGTTTTATGATTTTCTTCATCTAACGATTGCATGAAAATCATGTCCTTCTTTCCAGACTGACAGAAGTGAGAATCTGATTTATTCTGTAATTTTTCCATTAATGGGTTGCTGAGGATACAATTTATGGTAATGACTGACGTGTTATTTCCTGACAGTTACTGGCCAGCTTGACTTTGGAACATTGGGTACTCTTGCTGATCGCTCACTGCTGCGGTAGTGTCATTTCAGTATGTTTAAAGCTATGGAGACTATAAATTGAAACAATCTCCTAGGCCTTATGGTGCTATGACTAAGTTAATTTCTTACCGAATTCAGGACAACTTTGCAGAACAAGGCATGCTTTCCTTCTTGATCTGTTCTTGGCAGTGGTATTGGAAAGATCTTGCAGAAATTCCTCAACAATTCTAAAGACTGAAGGCGAGTATGGATTTAAAGGAAGAAAAGATTGAAGGTCAAATGAAAGGGTGACTAAGAGGACTTTTTTCCCACTTTCTTTTGCTTCCTTCCAGTCATACTGACACTTCTTGCACTTCCTTAACTTCTTTCTTCCAACTGAATACTACCAATACCGAAGTAGAAGAGTAAAAGGAACTGATGTTTTTCTCTGTAAGTGCAAGATTCCAAACACTCCTGCGGTTTCAGAGCTACAAGATTCAGTTCCCTGTGATGGCTTCGTGCAGAATCATGGTTTGGGGTTTTAAGGAACTGTCATGGTTTGGCCCAGACTGGCCACTGAAATGAACAACAGATGGTCTCTGACCTCTCTCCCTTAAGAACAAACATGAAACTCCATTTCTTCATTTCTCTCACTTTTGATTGAGATTCCAACAGAATTATTACTGAAATTCTGATTGAAGAGTGGTAAAGCTACCAGAGTTTGATAGGATGGTAATGGATATCACTTCATTGGAGTTTCGCAGCCTAGCAGGGTGATGTTCTTTCTCTAGTCCTCTAGAACACTCGTTATTTCTACAAAGGCAATAAATGGGAACTATATCTCCTTGCTGTTTGTGCTGTCACAGTTGTCCTTTACCATTACCACAAAATATGATTCAAATGACTGACCAGGATGTTTTTAAGTGTCTTAAATTTTACTGAAATTTTACAATCCCTGGCATGCTAGGCTCGCCTGTTTATGAAGAAATCCCTAAGGTATTTAGAACATCTGTGAAAATATAAGTAGATCATAAAACATCATCTTTTTCAAGAGTCTTATATGTACTTCTTCATTAGTGGGTGGAGGTGGAGAAGATGCTTCACATCGGTCCTCCCCAAAAATGTAAGTATCACAGTGCATACATATCTTGTACAGTGTATCTTTCGCCTACTTAGCCCATGCTCATTTCCTGCAGATACGAAAGTTTTACTTTTAGTATGAGGTGTTATTTCTCTGTCCATAGTCACTGCTGTAGGTTTTTCACTTGGGTTCTGATTGCACTGAGAAATTGTCTTGGGAAGTTGGAGATGGTGTCTTCAAAAGATTGATTCCAGCCCTCTCCCTTCCATGGAAGCGCCCAGAGAACCACACAGGGGTGTTGGGAGTATTTATACAGAGTACAGTGACATCACACTTGAACTCTTGTATCCATGTTCTCCCTTCTCCTTCAATTTCTGGTAAATTACGTGAAATTAGTGGTTTTTGTTAAGAGTTAAATTTGTTTCATTCTGTGAGGAATATATTTACATGGACTCTATTGTCTTTATTAGCCTTGGCTGTAAGGTGATATTAAATACTTGTAATTTGTGAAAGTAGGACATGAAGAGTTTTCAAGCTTGGCAAATCTTAATAGCATTTTCTTTCTTTCACAAAAACTCTATTCATCATCATAAAAGTGGTTTAGATGCTAGAATACAGATGTTCTTAAACTATTAATATAAGCTTATAAAAAAATTCTAAGTGATTATATAATTCTTTGTAACTTCTATGCAGATTGCATGAAAACCTTTTAATGCACATTTGCACAAGGTCACCAATAACTTACAATATCTTTTAGTATTGGATTTATGTGAAAATAACTGAAAATCTCTTTTGCAATTTCAAAGGGCTTAAATATGATATTTTACTGTCATGTACTTCATCAATATTTTATGTAAAGTGAGGATGAAAAGCACATTTTAACAAATCAAAGACTTCAGAAATATTGTATAGATTCCTTTCTTTTTCTGAAAGGATTTTTTTTACACAAAAAGGTGAATAAGGAGCTCAAAATAAAGAAAAGTCACATTGAAACTGCAATGCATAATAAATGTCCTATTAGCAAAGGTAAAATACCTTGTGAGGCAGTTGCCAAACAGACTATCTGCACTTGAAAGTCTGGCTAGCTCTGTGTTGCTCCAACATGGGCTTTGGAGCTGGTCCATGAATGTGGGCAAGCTGGGGGCAGCCCCCGCCCAGGCTGGACACCATACCACAGCACCTGAGCTGGCTGAGCAGAGCAGGGTTGGTGGCAGGTACCACTAACAAGCAGTCAGTGATCCAGGAAAAGGTGAGGTAACAAGTCAGGTCTGAGATTAGTCTGGGAAATCCCCATGACACTGCAGGAACAGCCAGGAACGGGACTGGGAACAGGTGTAACTTCAGTATAGCTCAGGCCAGGTCTGGGTGCCCCTGGACCCATGTGTATAGGTGCATGGGTTGGGGTCCCTGGTGAGGCTGGTTGGGGCAATTGAGGCCTGTTGGTGCCTGCAGGACTCTGACAAGAGGTATCTGCCCTGACTGCAATGCAAAGTTTTGGTCCTCTGATGGAGACTGCAGTTTCACTGAGATCCCCGTGGCAAGTAGATGATGGGGAAATGTAAGCTAATCACACGGATCCTGTTGGCATATTCAGCTGTAGGTTTACAGGTGTAATTTAATCACAGGCTGTGAACTGACATACCTTTGTGGATCACAAGACAGTGGTGAAGGCACAGGTTACCACTGGCATCAGACTGTTTCACGTTCAAGCATGCAGGATGCTGCTTTCTGGCTTTATTCATATAATTTCATGGGAGAAAGGCTATCATTGCAGGAGATCCCATTTCTGCAATCATCTTTTAAAAATCAGATTTGTGATTTGGACAGGAGAGGTGGAAGAAAATGGGCAGTAAAATACACTTTGGTTCTCTCAGATGGTGTTGGATTCATGCTTATTACATTGTGTGGGATATTTTTTTGCCAAAGATGGCTGGGGTGATCATATCCCCTAGGATCATATTCTAATCCTGTTACATCAATACAAGTTTAAAAAATGCCATTGACAAGTTTTTCAGATCTCAGTTAGATTGGTATAAATTTCTTTGATAGTCAGAATCACTACATTGATGGAAATTGAATAGCTTGCCTTTAGAGCTCAGCAAGAACAGACTTTGGCTGGTATATCAGAAGTCAGTGCTCTTGCTTTTATTGGAATATTCAGCAAACTGTTATAAAACTTTTGAAAATGTTTATTTTTATGCCAATTAACTGGGTCAGATCACTAACATGCATTTTGTTAATGATTTAGAAGGAACCAGAAGTCTGAAGTGGTTTGAGGCAATTTTGTGGGTAATTTGTTGATAAAAAGCCCTTCTTTAATTCGATGCTTGAACTTTAATCTTTTTGGACATCTTTAAGTATAAATATTAAACACAGTGAGAGTGGTGAAAATGAACTTCTGGTTTCTGAAATTTCTTTGAATGTACGATTCTATGATATGGGATTATAATTTAGTATCTTCTGGTCATTCTTTTTTTAATTTTTTGAAAAACAGTGCAATCGAAGCAGCACATCTGCTGTGTAGGCAGTGATGTTGCTGAATTTGCTAGTAAAATCTCTTTTCATTGCTTTTTCCTTATATTGCCCCCCACAGACTAATGAAGGTGCAAGACAGATATGAATGCCTTAATTTCTGCTATGCAGTTATTGATGTTGTTGTCATTTTGGGACATACAGCAATGGACACGTGTTTTTCTATGTGAGTTAACCTTACGTGGAAGAAAATGCCCTGCTTCAATTATATCTTCTAGGCTTTATCTTTGGGCTTCATGGCTTCCCAGCATATTTTCTTGACCACCACAATTCGCTGCAGCAGAGTGACGGGGGAGAAGAAAATATATACAGAAAGAAGGTTCAGCTGTTCAGCTATTATTTATGGTGATGACTTCCATCTCATGAGTACTATTTATGACACAGTTTGATTGTCATAGTTTCTATGGTTTCATAGAAATTTACATGTTGCAACTCATGCAAGAAGTGTACTCTATAAAACAGTGCCAAGGATAAGCTACAGAAATAATTCTTAACCTATGGCAGATCCTTGAGGTATGCAGATTTGGAGATAGATAGTCTCTGTAAATGCCACTGGGGAAGAAGGAATGGGGAAAATCTGACTTTCAGTGGGCATATTCAATAGATATTTCAGAAAACATAGAAATTACATTCTTGGAGTTCCTGCTCTTCTATAGGTTGTCCTTTCTTGGCTAAATTAATATTGTTGAGCTAAGTGCTCCTAATAGTTAAAAATTCTATTAAAGATTTCATTATTGTCAAAGGAGTCAGTTACGGCAAGAAAGCATAATTTAGCATTCTATAGTTGCACTGAATATAAATCATGTTTCAGGACTTTTACTTTTGTAATATATTGTAAATTGAAAAGCATGCAGTTTCAAGAAACAAAAACTTAGGTGTGTTTTCTTGTGCCAGGTATTTTAGGCATTAGGGCTTATAAGAAAAACATGATTAATCAAATGGATAGTAACTCTTTCTTCTTTCCTTGTCCTTTTTGTCAGAATAGTATGTGATTTATTGATGTGACTTCTGCACTGCAAACTCCTATTTCAGTCACTGTGTTCAGGTCCTGTAGTCATTGTTGAGAATTCCATAGACAAGACAAAAAAAAAATGTATTAGAGTCCTTATAAGTAGATTTCAGAGGCCTTTTTTTAATGCTTAATCTTTTCATATTCTATTTACATTTGGTAAATAACTGACCTTTGAAAAAAAATAAACAAAGAGAAATCATTCTAACTGAGAACAGTAATAAACATGCCTTAGGAAAACAATGTCAACAACTCTGAGTATTTCTGGAAGACTGTGAAAAGTACCCTCTGTGAAGAAGGCTTGACACTTCTCCTGTGTTTGTAGATGGAAGGAATTTGGAAGAATGTGTTTGGATCAGGATGGGAAATCGAGCATTATTTTTGTATACTTGTTGAATCGTTCTTAGGATAAAATTTAGCAGTGGAAAATACTTCATTTTTAGCAACTAGGATTACCTAACAATTCAGCTGAGAGTTTTACCAAATCAGTTGTTTCAAAGGCAGCTTCAATTTAGTAGTGGATAGGTATCTGTCATTTAAAATTATCCCCCTCTGGAATGTAACAGTATATGCTGTCCCAAAAACCAAATGCAAACCATTTTCCGTTAAAAAGTCCCTTAAATATAAATAGGCAGATCTATTTTGTAAACCTATAAATATAGTCCAGCATATCATGGTTTAATAGAAAACCACTAGTGAATGACTAGTACTGTACAAGAATGTATATTAACTTTGTAAGATGAGTAAATTATATATATCTGAAAACAGTAATGCTATTTTAGATTTGTATTTTAGAAGGTGGTGTCATGTCTTACAGCAGTGGCAGAGAATACTGGTTCTGGGCATGGCACTGCAGTGTAAAACATGAGGCTGTAACAGTCCGTTATTTATCAGTCTGTAGCATTGTCTTATCAATGAATGAGTACAGGAAATTATTTAAATGAATGCAAATAGGAACACATCATGCCGTTGTGCTGGCCTCTCAAATTTGCCATAAAAACTCTTAATTTTATTTTTGACTCAAAAATAAATGTAGCGATCTTTGTTTTTTCTCTGATTCTTCACATCTCAAAACATTCAAGCATTATGGCAAAATTAACAATTAAAGAGTAATTCAGTGCTGTGGCAAGCACTGCAGGAGAGAATGTGCTGTGTCAGACCAGTGCTCCCTTGTCGCCAGTGCTTTGCCTCCTGAGGATGGGCACTTCTGACTGGCCAGAAGTGCCAAAGTGCTCTCCTGCACCACCACTCTGCCAGTGACAGTAGGAGAAGGTATTTGGGAGGCAAAAGAAGAAGGCAGGTGAACCTGGCCATTTACTGTGGACCAGTCCCCTCCTGGCATCAATAGTTGTTGGCTTCACCTGCTAGTTCTGTTGGACAGATTCGCTTTTGAGCTTGCCGATACAACTCGCTACCAGGGCCTCACACAGCTTCAAATTTCAGCCATTGTGTCTGCTGTGTAGAGTGGTACGTTCTTCCCTTTCTTCCCTTTGTTCAAGGCTATCTCTGACCAGTTTGTCAGGCACAACCTACTTTTGGTTTGTCAGGATGCGATGAGTAACAGTTGTGTGTTCAACTTACCCACTGTATTCATGAGTTGGTAAACCATGGTTGTGCCCCCCTTGAGTACCTGCAAGCAGAAGAGTCCCAGCCTGTTCATTCTCTCCTCACAAGGCAGCTGCTTCATCTTGCTTACTATGAATTTTTTCCTCTTTGTATGTCGTATCAACCAATTCGTAGGGAAAATAAAGTATTGACATATCTAGCTTTATATAAAACACATTATTATAAGACCTTCTTCAAGTCAGTTATACCCATGTCTCAATACTCAGAGCATTTAAAATTTACTTAGCTTGAAGTAATTAAACAGTAATACAGGTAATGTATACTGTGATGATTTGTAAAACTAAAATTAAATGAGTAATACAAAGATGTGGCAGCTTAGTGATGAAAAAAGAAAGAAATATACAATAAAATGTGGTGAAATGAAGTAGTGAAAGCATGGGAATTAACAAGAGAAAGTACTTCTTAACATTTGCTCACTATGTATTTCTTCGTACTTGGCAATTCTCTGGTGTACTGCAGTACAACTGAGAGTAAAATATGGTCTGCTGCTGAAAAAGAGTGGTTTACTGTTCTCCTTCCCTCATACTCATTCTTCCATTGCTTCCATTGCTGGCACTGGTATTCCTCTGGCACCACACTGGAACAGTTTAAAAAGCTGAACTGAAAAGAAATTAAACCCTATCACCCCCTTCAATTTTTTTTTTTCTACATTATTTCTGCAAACTAGGTCACCATAGTTCAGATAGTGTCTGTTGGGTGTTCTGCAAGAGCAGAGAGAGAACTGGATAGCAGAACTGCCCAACAGCTGCAGAAACAACCCAGAGGCAAGAGTTTCCTTGCCAGAAAAAAAATCTTGTATGTGATTATGGACTCTCAGGAAGGGACTTTTCTAAATCTTGAGCATCTACATTAAGCTACCAAATGACAGCTTAGAGTGATAATCAGTATATTTTGTCTCAATTACAAAATTGCTGCTGTGTATTTTATTTCCATCTTTTCTTACATTAGGGCAGGCATTTAGTTTTATGAGCCGAAAATGCATAGACTGTGGGGCTGCCTTAGAGCTCTAAGCAATTGAAATGGCTCAACTCTTATTTGAAGTTCAGATTTCACTAGGCGTAGCTTCACTGAATACTGAAGAGCGTTCCACAGGTTTAATATGTGGAAATCTAAAAGCATATTTCACATCTAGTGCTTAATTTTGCAGTTGTGGCACTGCATCCAGAATTTGGAATGCTACTGTTTATTGAATCAATGTCTATTAAAATTCATGCCAGTATTATTACTTTCCTTGATATAGGAAACTATTGCTGGATCTCAAAGGGTATACATTGATTTGTTGGTGTTTGTTTGGTTTTTTTAACTATCCGGATTTTAAACATCAAAAATGTTTTTATTTGGTTAAATAAACACACCAGGGAGATAAATGTAAAGGAAAATTAATTGAGTAATATCTTCATAAGCCACTATGGAATTCATATTACGTAGAAGATACTGCTCTACACTCTAAAAATAGATGTTTTGCAAAATATACTGTGATTTTGACATACACAATTGTCTGAATTTTGTTGTCTCTTGTAATTCTTTCCGACTCCCTTAATAAAAACAGTGACTGGTCAAATTCGCATGAATTTATTTAAATGTGATTAAACCAGCTAAACTGGTCCAATAAATGGAGATTCAGTTACTGTGTAATTTTGTCATTTAACATGCCATCTTCTTTGTGTTTATTTAATATGATTTTTCAGGTTGTCAGTGTACATCTAGCGGTAATGCCACATGAAGTTTAGGAGATCATCTGTGGGAGACTAAGTTAGTTGTTTTTGTTAATAACTTCTTTACTTCCAATTGCTGATGGCTAATTACATTTTCATCCATCATACAAATCGTGTGGCAAATTACTATTCCTTGTTTGGAGGGCCTCTTGAGCAGATTTCTTAGGCTAATGCTTGAGATTTCGATTTCATTTTATACAAATGTCTGCCATGATTAATACTAAATTTTGTTGTCTTTGTAAGCATTGTTAATGATGCAGAGTTTTGCACTGTAATAGCAACATGAGTCTTAAGATATGGTATCTGTGAAATTATACTGGCAGAACATTTTTTTAAGAGGCTTTGATTGGTACAGGGCTCTGTTAAATTCTGAAAACTTTCAGAACAAAGATTGCTACATGCAACCACAATTTTGCTGCCTTCTTTAGGTATCTTCAGAGCCATGAGCATATGCTGTTTGATCCATTCCCTCACGTTCTTAATCAGTGTTTCTGGCATAGAAAATACCCACAAGAAGACTGTTAGTCTTCTTGTGGATAGGCTACTGTTAATTAATATTATGAATAGACTGGAACAGGACTAGAATAGAATATTATGAATAGACTGGAACAGGAAGTACCAGGTGGTCTTTATGGGGAGGAGCATTATTAGTCCATCCTAATACACAGAAGAATGTTCCTTCTGGCAAAAGAAAGATCTCTCTTCTGGGATTTCCTTAAACTCATAGAGGAGCCACTGATACACGTGACTTGTATAGGGCTTCAGTGAGGTGGTTTCTTGTTTCTAACTGTTCATTTGCACAAAGAGAAACTAAACATAGTTAGTTTTTCTAGGGGAAGAATTACAGTTGCCACAGCAATGCTGTCTAAGTGGAGAATGAAAGTAATCCTATGGATGGGTAAGGAGCTAGCAATAACAAAATCTTTCTATTAAGAAATGGCTCAAAATATTTTAAAATTCAAAAAGTTGTAGGCAAAGGCAGCTGCAGTGGTGTTTCATTTTTCTCAGTAGTTTCAGCAGCAGATCTGTGGCTTAACATGAACAAGTGATTGGAAGCATCATGAGTTTGACTTTTATAATGTGCAATGCAGGGCTGTGTATCTAAAGTGGAGAGGGCAGGCGTGCCCAGCATGTGGTAATAAATGGACTGATAGTATCTATACCCCCACATCTGGAATTACCAAAGAATCAGTACATCTAGTTGATTTATTTTGTATTTTATTGAGTTATTTGATGGAGCTGATATCAGAGCATGGTGTGTTGTGCTGAGGACAATCTTACTGAAGTAGTATTATCCAGGATATGTAAGGATAGCTGCTAGTAGTGAAATTAAGCAAGTCAACTGTGGTCTGCTCTGGAGTGGAGAGCAAAGTCAGCAAGCGTGATTTGCTTAATTAAACTGGAAGACAGGGTTCATTTTGAATTTGATATTCTCATTCACCTTGGAAGCAGACTTCTAAGAAAGACCCAGAAAACTACAGACCGGTCAGCCTCAGCTCCATCCTTGGAAAGATGATGGAACAGCTCATTCTGGGTGTCATCTCAAAGCATCTGGAGGAAAAGAAGGTTATCAGAAGTAGCCAACATGGATTCACCAAGGGGAAGTCATGTCGGACTAATCTGAGAGCCTTCTACAATGGCGTGACTGGACGGACAGATGAGGGGAGGGCAGTGGATGTTGTCTACCTTGACTTCAGCAAGGCTTTTGACACTGTCTCCCACAGCATCCTCATAGGCAAGCTTAGGAAGTGTGGGTTGGATGAATGGAAAGTGAGTTGGATTGAAAACTGGCTGGCAGATAGAGCTCAGAGGGTTGTGATTAGTGGCACAGAGTCTAGTTGGAGGTCTGTGATGAGTGGTGTTCCCCAGGGGTCAGGACTGGGTCCAGTCCTGTTCAACATATTCATCAATGACCTGGATGAAGGGACAGAGTGTACCATCAGCAAGTTTGCTGATGACACCAAACTGGGAGGGGTGGCTGACACACCGGAAGGCTGTGCTGCCATTCAGCGTGACCTGGACAGGTCAGAGTTGGGCAGAGAGAAACTTCATGAAGTTCAACAAGGGCAAGTGTAGGGTACTGTGCCTAGGGAGGAATAACCCCATGCGCCAGTACAGGTTAGGGGCTGACCTGCTGGAAAGCAGCTCTGTGGAAAGGGACCGGGGAGTCCTGGTGGACAACAGCATGACCATGAGGCAGCAATGTGCCCTTGTGGCCAAGAAGGCCAATGGCATCCTGGGGTGCATCAAGAAGAGTGTGTCAAGCAGGTGGCGGGAGGTTATCCTCCCCCTCTGCTGTGCCCTGGTGAGGCCACATCTGGAGTACTGTGTCCAGTTCTGGGCTCCCCAGTTCAAGAACGACAGGGAACAGCTGCAGAGGGTAGAGCAGAGGGCTACAAAGATGATTAGGGGACTGGAACATCTTTCTTATGAGGAAAGGCTGAGGGACTTGGGTCTTTTTAGTCTGGAGAAGAGAACACTCAGAGGGGATATCATCAACATTTACAAATACTTAAAGGGAAGGTGCCAGGAGGATGGCACCAGTCTTTTTTCAGTGGTGCCCAGGGATAGGACAAGAGGTAATGGGCAGAAACTGGAACGTAGGAAGTTCCATCTGAACATGAGGAGGAACTTCTTTCCTTTGAGGGTGGCAGAGCACTGGAACAGGCTGCTGAGAGAGGTGGTGGAGTCTCTGACTCCGGAGACATTCAAAAGCTGCCTGGACACCATCCTGTGCAACCTGCTCTAGGTGTCCCTGCTCTGGCAGGGGGGTTGGACTAGATGATCTCCAGAAGTCCCTTCCAACCCCTGTGATTCTGTGATTCTGTAATAACTAAAGTCTATTGAGAATCAGCATTCCTTTTTCAAACTGGAAAATACTTATAAAATTACTTGTTTTCAGAAAGAAGCTCTTAGTAGTAATGAATAATACCATTTGAATTTTCAAAACAGGGATACCAGAAGAGCATCATAGTTCCACAAAGTGTCAAAAGACTGTTAAACTTTTTTGAAAAACACTATGATAGGCTTAGTGTTTTAGAAACCTAAACCACACTTACAGGGGTGGAGGAGGTTGAAGAAAGGAACAATGGAATAGCATGAATGAGCAGAAGAGAGATGCAAAGACGTGATTCCTGCTGCAGTTAGTTTCTTACAAAGAAATGCAGAATAAGAGTAATCTGAAGCTTTCTTAAAAGTGACAGTGTCTGGATGCAAATTTTATGGAGCTGTCATGGTTTGGGCCAGATTGGCTCAATCAGGCAGAATGACAGGTGCTCTCTCTCCTGCCCCACTTCGAAGGGAGACAGGAGAGAGAGAAAGACTTATGACTTTAGAAGGAACTAAACTACTTTAATGACATATTAATAATAAAATAAAAAGAAAATAATGAAATATAGACAAAATCCTATCAAGCTCCCAGGATGACAGTCACGCCACCAGTAGGCACTGGGGAAGTCCCAGACTGGACTCAGTGACAGATGGGAACTGGATTCCGGATCTGGATTCAGGAATGCAGGGATCGGGATCCAAGACAGACAAACAGAGTCCTCCTTGGACGCCAGCCACTGAAGAAAGAGTGCTGACCTTTTGATCCCTCAGCTTTTATACATGCATATGGGATGGAATACCCTGTTGGTCAGTTTTGGGTCACCTGTCCTGTCCGCTCCTCCCGGCAGGTGTGACCCCTCTACACTTCTCTGCTCCTGACCCTCCAACGGGGCAAGTAACAAAGTTGGCTGCCCTTGGGTGTTATAGCAATAAGTATAAGCAGGAGCCTCTCTGCATACCGTTCCTTGGCATCAACTATAAACATGGGTCTTATCACTCTAAAAGCGAACAGTTTTCTGGATAACATGCTGTTAATTTCAGTAGTTAGAAGAGCCTAGGTAAAAATTAGAGTTACTGAACAAAATTGGTCCTGTTTTACCTCCAACCAGGACAGGAGTTTAGTAGCCCCCAGCTCTAAAAGTAATAGTCCATCCCTTTACAACTGTAGTTCTAATTAAACACTGTAACAGAATTTGCCTACATCTAGAGCATAAATGTGAAAACAGTGATAAAGACTTGTATGCCTAACAACATGAAATTGCTTAACAGGAAGAAGAAAAAGAAAAAGGAAACATCTCTTTGGCTCTTGTTGAGATTGGATTGGGTCGTGTGTAAACTGTTACATTTTGTGGGAGAAAGAGAGGCATTTGGTTTTGTCTGTATGGCTGTTTATAGGTAGAAGCTAATACATGTAATTTGCTGGTCAAGTGTTATTTATTACAGCTATTAAAATAAAAATTGCTTGAATTTGATCTGCAGGAGTCGGAGGATATGATGTTTTCCTCTTTAGAGAAATTAAACAGGAAATAAATAGTTACAATTTGCCTAAATGAAAAATCACTTCATAACAATAATTTTTGTTGTATGTACTTAAAGACACACACACATATGCAACACACACAAAAAATACTTGATTACATGTTAGCCAACTGAATAGAACCTGGTGATATTGTTCTGCTCTTTCTATATAAGTGACAAGCTGTGATAAAAATAAGATAAAACTAAGATGCTTTCGTATTCAGGTGTGAAGGTTGTTGTGTTGTTTTTTTTCCTAAATGCCCTTTTAAAGTCCTGTATATTTCCCTTTTTAACAACAGAAAGAGAAATCCCATGGAATCACGGAATCACAGAATTTTCAGAGTTGGAAGGGACCTGTAGAGATCATCTAGTCCAACTCCCACAACCCTATTTTCCTGCCACCCTCAGAAGAAAAAAAATACCCATCCCAGCAAAATGCCAGATAGTATCTTGGTGTTTATAAGGGGGTAGAGGTGGAGGAAAAGAGAGTTATATAGTGGTTACAGAAGTTAGTTCTGTCTTATTTGGGGCATAATAAGAATGTTGTCATCATTCTACTTGACTGGCACATTTTTAACGCATTTTTAACTTCTACTTATTCTTTTTGACCTTAAAATACACTGTCAAATACAGTATAAATTTCAGTGTCTCTGCAGCTCTTTGGGGGAAAAAGAAAAGGAATTTCTTTCACCTCCTCTTAATCATTGATTCTTGTAGAGCTTCTTTGAATATGATAACAATGTGATAAGAAAATTCAAATTTTGTTCTCATCATATTAGGAAGAACAAAACATGATAGGTAGGCTTTTTGTAAGGGGGGCAGAATATGTGGCTCTTCTAAATGGCAAAGCAAGTTAATGTGGCCTCAGTCATAAGAACTGCTCACACTCAAAATTCACTTCTTCATCTGGGAAGCTGGCGAGTTTGCCTGAGAGGGATTTATAGAGCTTCAGAGGAGCGCGCAGCTGTTGCAAGCAGCAGTACTCTCCATGCGGTTTTTGACTGAGTCTGCAGGGCTGACTCTGTCCCATTAATAAGCATAGTTAAGAGTGTTGCCAGGCAATGGAAAAAGGCCATATATAAGCCCAAAGAAAGAAAGAAACTGCACCTGAAGATACCTTCCTCAGCCCTTGGTCCTCCTTCCTCTGCTCTGGGTTTCTTTAAACCTTTAAGACCTTTTCTTTAAAAAGTGCTGAGGAAAACTGAGCTCTGTGATCAGTCAGCTTTACACCCAATATTAAGATGCATTTGAGTTTCCTCTTCACACGCATTTTCCTTATATAGAATAACTTTATCTTGAAATGTGAATGGGATTTTCTTATTCTTCAGAAAGACTGGTGTATGGATGTGTGCGTATCCTTTAAAGCTAGAGCTTGCACTAAGGAACTTAAGAGTTAAGTTCAAACCAGGTGCCTGTTTTCGCCATCTGTATTAAATGTTGAAAATCTCTTTCCTTCTTTGAGACATTTGAAAACAGACCAGTGATCTGAGCTCTTCATTTTGCTTTCTAAAAGATAAGGTGGCAAAAGGCCAACAGCAGAAGGACTGGGATTTTAGCAAGGAAAGGCGATGTCAGCCCTCCTGGGTGCCCCCCAAAGGGAAACCAGGGAGCGTATTGAATTAGTGTGTTTCCCTTCTTTCTTTTCCTCTTGCCAGCTGCTGACCCCAGCGTGCTGGCTCTGCAGGGAGTCCTCTCTGGGAAAACAGGTGCTTTCATCAGCAAGGGTCTACCTACATGACAGCAAGACCAAAGTAATCTCAGAGAAGTTAAAATCAGTAATAAAAATTTGTCTTAATTTTCTTGCCAACAGCGAGAGCAGCATTTGTCTCCTGTAAGAGTTGTTTACATCAAAACAATTTGGGGTTCAGTGCATTGTATCGCCTTTGCATTTATTTGAATGTTACTGCTGTCAGTGTCAGTAGGCTTAGTGTGAAACCTATTGCTTGCAAGAGTTGTTCTATTGAAGTTACCACCTTTGACTTGTCGGAGTAAGGGCTATCATTTGCTTTTGAGAATTGGATAGAGTAAGGGTTTGAGATAAATTCTGAACATCAGTCTTCAACACATAGCCACTCATTAATGAGGCAATCAATACTTAATACCCACAGAGTGTTTTGGGAACTCTTTCCTTGAGCACTTCTGAGGTAGGATTCGCAAAACCTGGATTTCGGGTTCTGGGCATAAAACACCTCAGTTTCCCTTATAAAAGAGCTGAAAGATGGCTGTAAAAATGATCCTGTGGACAGTGTTGAACAGAAAGAAGAAGAAAATAATTAAAATTAACCTCTGTAATCTCCTTCCAAAATAAAAATGGCAAACTGAACCTCTTTAAATTTTGACAGATTTCAGTGCCCAGGGAGACCATTTAATAAATTATGCATTTAAATCACTTAACACTGACAGTGACCTGGTTACGCAGGAAGAAAAAGGTTGTTGCTTCTAGTCTGATTCAGACAGTTTACATCTTAAAATGTATTTGATGTTCACCTTAAAGAAACTAAAGTAGTCTTCTCCAGCATTTGGAACAGGTTAAGTTTCAGCTCTCCCCAAAGATAGCAGAAACAGGCTCAGTCCAGTGAAGAAGTTTCTGTGCAAGCAAAGGCATCTCGGCTTCCATGTGCTGTTTTTTATATGGTCCGATACTTACTTTCTGGCAGTGGTACTTCTGAGTATTAGTTGTGCCTAAGTGTACTGGGTCTAAGCCTCACAATTAGTACATCAAATGGGACATTTCTAACAATTTCAGGACTAGAGAAATTACAAGAATACAGCAAGAAGATGGAAGAACATTCTTGTAATGTTTCAGACTCAGATTCTTAGAAAATTCAATCACTTTCTTTGTACTCTTTCCAAAATCACATTTTTCAGGCATATTTTGTGGTTTTCAGTAGCTTTGAGAAAAAAATTGTGGGAAGGGAACAGAGATTTAAATTGTACATGGTAGATCTGCTGAAGTCTGCTACCCTCTTGGGAAAGAACGTGGCACTTGTCTGGTGTTAATCTC
Source organism: Burhinus oedicnemus (assembly GCA_008921705.1). Lineage (NCBI taxonomy): Eukaryota > Metazoa > Chordata > Aves > Charadriiformes > Burhinidae > Burhinus > Burhinus oedicnemus. The sequence continues at coordinate 1,521,612 of VFFE01009068.1, read as the reverse complement.
AGGAGTGTTTGGGAGCAAACCTGGGTAATATGATATAACTTTATTCTTTATTTTCTCATGTTTGAGGTTTTGTATGCAGATGTACATTTACTGGACAAGATAATTTAGGAAGGAGCTATAGGGGTTTTAGCCTCCAACTTCTACCTCTGAGCTGAACATTAGCAGCCCATTTATTCCCAACACAGTTCAGCAGCCTTCTCTAAATCATCAATCCCAGCTGTCATATGCAGCCTGTCTCCTCAACTGCACCATAACTGTATCAAAGCACAGGGTTTGCAACTTTATCATGTGAAGGGGAGAATTTTTTGCTCAACATTTTACATCACTAAGTCGCATAGATCAGCAAGCATTGATACTTCATTTACTGAATGTGCATATAGCAATTTAGATAGGCATCCTTGTATTTTTATACAATAAATTCATAAGGATTAAAAGCAATTTCCTAATTTAGTGACATGAAATAACCTGCACGGCTGTCAATCATGTTTTGTTTGATTTTGGGTTTGGTTTTTGTTTTTTAGATTTTTTTACTCAGCTAAAAATCAAAAGTTATCAGTCAGAGAGAGCAAGAGAAGCTTAAGGTTAAATTGATTCTGGATAGTACCCAAGGAACACTAAAGCCGCGGCTTTCCTCCAGGAGGGGAAAAACATTTGTCTGCAGAATTCTGTTCTTTAGCAGGAGCCTGGCACTATTGAAACTCAGAGGACATTTACCCAAAATAACAGAAAGTTAGTACTTGGGGCTGGTTATACTTTAAAGAAAACTTTCAAGTCTAAGCCAACGTTTCTGCAGCTGTCTGTCTTGGGAGGTTCTGAGCAGCTTCTGCTAAAAACCAGACAGCTGGTGGCTGGTGAGCTAGCCAAGGGACTGATAGAACAGGCTTTCCTTAGGTTTTCTGTTTGGCCTTTGGGCAATTGCTTTACCTTCCTGTGCTCCTCTGTCTTCTTGTTCCCTTTGTACCAAGTAGAACAGGCTTCTAGGCCTTCACAGGCTAGGAGTCTTGTTCAAATGCAGGTACATAGAGGATTGTAAAGATGATACCTCATGGAACTAGGGATCATGTACATACCAAGACAGATGTGTTCAATGTCAGTGGGTATTTGGCACCTCTGCAAAGTGAGATATTTGAGTTAACCTGTTTTGGCCATGAGAGCCAGGAATGGAATCTCAATTCCACTGGAGTTTGTTTCAGAAATAATACGGACTTCAATAACACTACAATTTTGGCTGTAATTCCTTGGAATCCTCTTGCTTTCCTGAACTCTCTCATTTGCTGACCTCTTCAAATTCCTTATCTTCAGGACGTTAAGAAGCTGTAGGAAGCAGATCTGTTCTTCATGGCTTACTCCAGAACATGAGGCTGCACCAGTCAGATGTGAGCATAGAGAAGTTTATGTGCTAAAGTCATTACGTCTGAATTTGATCCTCCTTTCAAGGCATGCACTCTGGAGCCAAATGCAACTCCTTTCACTGAGCCATGGCAACCTAGCAGACGGAGAGGCTGTTAGCAACTGTGAACTCTGTGTTTGGGATCAGGGGACTTAGAGGCCTGCCAGCTGGCTTCTCCAGTTATCTGAAGTTTTCTCATGTTCCTCTAGACCTCTGGATAATTGGGTTTATATGCTATATGGTTTTCTTTAATTTTGAACTAGTGTTGTTTAGGTGAGTTTCAGTGCTTTGATAGGCTTTGGTCTTTTTTGGTGTTTTTATTTTTGATGTCTCCATCAGTGCAATACTTATCCACAACTTAGGCAGATTTTACAGTATCTGTGCCTAGAAGTAATATGAGCATTAGATAATGCATTGGTTTTTGATGAAACAAATGCATAAAAGATGATCATTATTCTGTTTGGATTTATTTCTAAAATCGTATTTACTTCGGCTATGCTTTGCTTTTGATTGTTTCCAAGGGAGTATCTGCTGTGCTGTTAAAAATTAGAAAAATCTTGCTTCATAAGAGGAAAGAGGGAATAGCAGTTGTAACGTGCTATCAAAATCCTTTTCAAACAAAATCCTTCCTTTGTCATATTAGTAACTAAATGATCAAAACCAAGGGACTTGTGCTCCATTGTTTAGCAGTTTTTTGACATAGAACACAATCTGAATCAATCCAGAGTAGTTTAATTACAAAAAGCACACTCAAGTCTTTTTCCAAACTATCATGTGTTTACTGCTGTTATATTAGGAGCAGTTTTTGCTTTGAGATGATGTATTACACTTTTTCCTCACCACTTCCTACATTACATTATATGGCCTTCTACTACAAGGGTACAGCGTTGGTGGATAAGGGGAGAGCAACAGATGTCATCTACATGGACTTGTGCAAGGCATTTGACACTGTCCTGCGTGATATCTTGGTCTCTAAATTGGAGAGACATGGATTAGATGGATGGACCACTCAGTGGATAAGGAACTGGCTGGATGGTTGCACTCAAAGAGTTGCGGTCTATGGGTCGGTGTCCAAGTGGCATGCAGTGACAAGTGGTGTTCCTCAGCGGTCGGTACTGGAACAAGTACTAGTTAACGGATTTGTTGGTGGCAGGGATGTTGGGACTGAGTGCACCGTCAGCAAGTTTGCTGATGACACAAAACTGGGAGGGGTGGCTGACACACCGGAAGGCTGTGCTGCCATTCAGCGTGACCTGGACAGGTCAGAGTTGGGCAGAGAGAAACTTCATGAAGTTCAACAAAGGCAAGTGTAGGGTACTGTGCCTAGGGAGGAATAACCCCATGCGCCAGTACAGGTTAGGGGCTGACCTGCTGGAAAGCAGCTCTGTGGAAAGAGACCTGGGAGTCCTGGTGGACAACAGGATGACCATGAGGCAGCAATGTGCCCTTGTGGCCAAGAAGGCCAATGGCATCCTGGGGCGCATCAAGAGGTGTGTGGCAAGCAGGTGGCGGGAGGTTATCCTCCCCCTCTGCTGTGCCCTGGTGAGGCCACATCTGGAGTACTGTGTCCAGTTCTGGGCTCCCCAGTTCAAGAACGACAGGGAACTGCTGGAGAGGGTACAGCAGAGGGCTACAAAGATGATTAGGGGACTGGAACATCTTTCTTATGAGGAAAGGCTGAGAGACTTGGGTCTTTTTAGTCTGGAGAAGAGAACACTCAGAGGGGATATCATCAACATTTACAAATACTTCAAGGGAGGGTGCCAGGAGGATGGCACCAGTCTTTTTGCAGTGGTGCCCGGTGATAGGCCAAGAGGTAAAGGGCACAAACTTGACCATAGGAAGTTCCATCTGAACATGAGGAGGAACTTCTTTCCTTTGAGGGTGGCAGAGCACTGGAACAGGCTGCTGAGAGAGGTGGTGGAGTCTCTGACTCCGGAGACATTCAAAAGCTGCCTGGACACCATCCTGTGCAACCTGCTCTAGGTGACCCTGCTCTGGCAGGGGGGTTGGACTAGATGATGTCCAGAAGTCCCTTCCAACCCCTGTGATTCTGTGATTCTGTAATAACTAAAGTCTATTGAGAATCAGCATTCCTTTTTCAAACTGGGAAATACTTATAAAATTACTTGTTTTCAG
>VFFE01009068.1:1445188-1516388 GCA_008921705.1 Burhinus oedicnemus | reverse complement strand
GTCGCGCAGATGTCCCTTTCTTCTTGGGTCAAAACAATTTAACCAAAGCACTCTGCAGGCTTTGTAGAGATTTCATCGTGTCTTTTCTCCATTCCACCTACATGGGAAAGTTTGAATCCTAGTGTCATTGCTTGTATGAAGCTAGACACTGCAGTGATAGACAGCCTTTGTGCTGTCTAGTGAACTAGGGCTGCTAATAACTTCTCGCTTGTCTACAAACATAAAAGTCAGCTACCATCTGGTACTTAGCAATATATAACAACCACCCTTACCTGTGCTGAGAGGTAATTAGCCTGCCCTCTATTGCTTTTTCACATTAATAATAATAAGCATTCAGCCACTAGATTGGTAAAATGAAAAACTACAGCTTTTAAAGGGCTTTAAAAAGTCATCTAGTATAGCTGTGTTTTCTGTTCAAAAAAAAAAGAAAAAAGCTGACACAGAAGAGTTATGAAAGGTAAAGACATTTCAGATCATAAAATTCAAAGTTGAATCTACCAAAAGAAATCTCACAAGCCACTGAACAGTTAGGATTAGAAACCCACACCATTCTCCCAACTGATGGTGTAAATCTCACCATACAGAATAAACCACATACAGCCAAATGGGCCTGAAAGTATTTATTCCTGCAAGACACAGAAAATCAAGAAGTTAAGAAACCTGAAGCTAAAATTTGAGAGACTATCAAGAAAATAAATTACAGGAAGGGACTAATGTGTCTTAAGGATTGCTGGAATAAAAAAGAGGTGCAGCTAAAATCCAAGTACCTGCCTACTTTTTGTTTTAAAGTTTGAATTTCTCTAACAACTGAGCCTGTACTTAGGAATATGTAAGCCAGCACTCTTTTTGAGATGTCCACCATGTATGACCATTTGGATTTGGTTGATTTATATTTTGCAGGCAGAAATTGGCGTATAGGAGTTGAATAGGGAGAAGAGAAACCCTGATAGCAGTCAGATACATACACTTTTTGTCGTGTTTTTTAACTATAATACATATTTTCATACTTAATTTCTTTCAAAATTGGTACATATGATCTTTATTATGTGGAACTTCACTATAATTTTAAAATTACTGGATATCATACCTTTAAACATCGTTTAATTGACTGGGGACTGAATCGAATTCTACTGCAAAAAGTGACAGAACTCTTCATATTAAAATATTTTGCTTCCTATTACTAACATGGGGAACAGTCTCTTCAGTAAATTTCATTTCAGCTTCTTACATCTCTTCTTACACCTTTTGCATTAACTTCAGGAGCCTATGGAAGAAAGACTCTATAAAGTGAATTCTGGATCAAAATACGTTTTACCTAAATGTAACATTTATACATATGAAGATTTCAGTTTTGTAATTTCTACATTCAAAGTGCCAACACATTTTGAAAACAGATGTGCCATTCATAAAATTTATCCTAACTGTATATGCTAATTGCATTGTTTGCTTGCCTACTTAAATTTGTATAAAACTGGGTTCTCAACATCATATGATGGCTCTTTTTAAAAATTATGCCATGTATTCCTGGAACAGAAATATATTGGTCTAGGATATTTTTATAGCAGTCTTCTTCAAACAAGAGGAGAGGAACTGACTCCTACTTAGAAATGCTTATTTCATCTCTGTACTGACAGCTGGTCTTGTTCCCTGCCTTAAGGCCAGGATTAAATTTTACCTTACTACACTGACACTGGACAAACCAAGGGAAACCCAGAGTCTGCTCTGATTCCATAATTGTTATGGAGACTGTGAAGTCAGATGTAGACTATTCCCCTTGCTCATTCTTTCAGGCAGAAACATATGTGAAACGAAGCACAGGCTTCCTCTTTCTCATATGACTGAAAAGTTTCATCTGTAATGAAGGAGGATATGAAGTAACACCAGCTAAAATTAAATGTATTCAGAACCAGAGCCCATGAGAAACTTGAGATGACATGTCTTTCAAGAGTGTTTTGAATGTTGTTAAACTGCTTTTGAACAAAACTGAATACTTAAAAGATGGGAGAGTATAGAAACAGATAAAGCTTTAGGATCTGTATAGACTAGTCTGATGCAAATCCCGGGAGATCATTTATGTGTCATACTACAGTTTAGAAAATGCTGTATGTGATTGGTGTGAACCCACCATAGAATTAGGTCTTCATAAACAAGACTTCCTGCTAACCGAGTCAAACATCTGATTAATACATGTGTGTGAGTTGATACAGCATACTCAAATTCTCTAAAGTATTTGCTTTACCAGCAATACCAGCTTTACCAGCAAAACAAGCAACCTTGTTTTATACAGAGTTATTGTCTCATATTAGGCAGATTAAAAAATCAAATAATAAAAGCTTTTCATTAAAGGGGTGACTTCAGGACTACCTGAGGGGAAAGAAAAAAGACTACCTAAGAATCAAGGAAACTTTATGACTTTTATTAGAAGTCTAAATAATGAAGTTTTGTCCATAATCTTGTATTGGTAGTTTGCAGGTCAAACAAATATTGGGACAATATGCAGATGAAATATGTATTGGTTATATAGTGAATTATGAGGAAGGCAAGACACAGCTTGTAGAGTGATTCTCTAATCTATCTTCTAATGAAAACAGAGCAATTCAACAGAAGGAAATCTAATACTGCAAAATTAAGTTCTTTTATGATCCAGTTTTCCCTTATGATGGCAGACCTTTTTCTGAAAAGACTCTGTCAAGAAACTACTAATGAATCATCACAGAAAATTACCTCAAAAAGAATTTTCAGTACCCTACTAGGGCAAAAAAGACTGAATTGCCCTTTGAATGTGTAGGAATGGGACCAAAGAAAAGAAGAGAGAAAGTGATCTTATGTCTGTGCATGCATAGGAAGGCCACTATTAAAATACTGTGTATAGCTCAGGTATTTTTATTGTCAAAAAGACATGAAGAGAGCTATGCAGCACTTCTAAAAAGGAGGCAAAAGAATTATCCAAGATGAGAAAAGTAGGTTTTCCGACATGAGAGTTGAAGAGTTCAGTTTATTCCAGCATGATCTTTAGATATATGTACAATATAGATAGACAAGATAGCTGAAAATTACATGGCTTTTCAGCCTTGGTGACAATAGTGTAACAATGTGCTTGATTGAAAGTTGTCAAAAATTACCATTTTACTAACATATGCATTCTAGCTGTCAGGATAATTAATGAAGCTCAGTTAATAAAGGCAGGAAAATAGAGAGCATAGGACTACCATAAAGTTGAAGTAAGTTTCAAAAAGAGAAGTTTTAATCCAGTTTTTTTGTGTTCTGTTGGTTTGGCGGGAGTGGTGGTGGTGTCTGGATTTTTTTGGTTTGGGTTGGTTTTTTTCTGTGCTTTTTCTTTTTTTTTCTGAAAAGGCTTGTCAGATTTAATGGTGCAGATGGTTGGGTTGGGTAGTGCTGCTTATCCTTCTAGCATAGAACTTCTCAATATCTGAGTCACTCTAATCATTCTTCAAAAGCCCAGGCGAAAACAGGATCACTCCATTCTGCCTCCACATGCTCATCAAAACACTTCCAACTCTCATTAGATGAGAACACCATAATCACATGTCAAGGCTTCAGGGCTTTAGCCAGTTATTTGCTTGCTTCAGGGAGGCTTAGTTTCCAAAGCACAACCAATGAAAGACATTTTTTCTGAGCATGGTTACATGTTTTCCCTAAGACTTTCTCTGGTTTATCTTGGACTGAATATGGGACGTGGAATAGGGTTGGTCCAGTACTCTGAAGTGAAAATCCTCTATCTATGTATCTGATTGATGTATCTTTCTCATACAGCCAGGATCACAGTAATAAGCAGATCTACAGCTAGAAAGCGAAGATAATTTTATTTCATCTCATCTTGTGTAAGGAGCCTTGAGGGAGTGATAAATAGTTGTGTTCTTCAGCCCAGGATATGGATTGCCCTCGTGGGTTGCACAAGCATAGCTAATCAATTGCCTCTGCCATGAACTTCTCAAGCTCCTGGTAGAGCACAGGGCTCTCCCCTTTTCTGCTTTGTTTTACAGTTCAGTCTCATGTGCTTTGTCCTACACTCATTGGCCTGCAGTTTACAGCAGTTCAGATTAGGAGATCTAATGGTTCCTACTGGACTGTGACAATATAGATCTACAAAACAGCCATAGCGTGCTCAGAGTATGCAATTCAATATGCATTTCATTGTCTGTTTGCACTGGTTATAATTTGTTTATTTTTCCTGTTGTGCTTTTGTTTACTAGCTTGAGCCCATGGGTTTCAGCTTTTCCACCTCTAGTCATTGCAGCAGCATCACTAAAGTATGGAATATGGTTGACGTCTCTAGTGCCCAAAATCTCTGTGTTCTTTTTGCCTTTCTGTGCTTTCTCCACTGTAAGGACCTTTTGCTTGTTAAAGTATTTTAACGACCTGTTAGAAGACAGGGTAGCCTTCCTAAAGACCCGGTGCTGTATTTCACGTTTCCTTTCAGATCATGTGGAATTCACACCCTGTGAATTGCTCAAGAGCTGGATGAGATGGAATGTTTGCAATTGGAGATTTTGTGAATAAGCGATCCTTTTTTAACCTTCCATCCTATGTCTTAAGTTTATTGCTGGTTTACTCCTTGTTCTGTCACAGTGTAGTAGCCATAAAACTATAGTTAAAATATTTAAAATTAATGAAATTGGATACAGAAAGTATGAAAAAGATAGTGGATTATATTTAAAAATTAAAAGGTAATTGACAACTTCACTGGCAGTTTGGTCAAGGGAGTCAGTGTGTAGTCCTGAGAAGAGAGAGTGGGAAACACCTGCACCTTGAAACAAAACTGAAACTTTGAGAGCATATCTCTTTCTCAGAACATTTTGCTGGAGTTTCTTAATATCAAGTCAGTAGGGCAGAGGGGAGAATATGGAGAATAAGCTCACAATTAGGGTTTCACCTCTAATGTTCAGATTCAAGCTTATACTTCAGTTACCCAGACTTTAAGAAAGTGCCTTATTCATCTGTGCCCTCCTGTCCCAGCGCAGTAAACAGTGCATTACTTAATAGTCCATGCAAGGAATGTTAACAGATACCCACTGTAAAATAACTTCTATATTGGCTTTCACCTAGAGTATGAGAACTGGTACGCTACTTTGGTTAAATTTCAGGTTTTCCTATTATGTGCAAGTGACCTGAGAAGAAAGAGAGAAAGGAGTGGCATTTTACAGGGACACTGATGGGTAAGCATTACTGGAAATGGAGGAAGAAAAAAAAAAGAATAAAGGTTGGGTAGGAGCAGTGATGAGAAAATGTGGTGAAAAACCTGATTGTTGAGGAGTGTCTGGAAATAGTAGTGATTACCAGTACCCAGTGGAATACTTGCTGAAGTTTTTGCCTCATATATTTGGGAAACAGGGAAGATAGGATCAGAACAAGGAGGGGAAACAGACACAGACCACACCACAGCTGCTGGGACTGTCCCAGAAGAGGATAGTCTTTAATGTGCTGATGACTGAAATTCATTAAATAAATAGAACATTAAGAGTGATCACAGTGGATCATTTTTGTGACAAACAGAAATAACATGTTGTAGATCAAAGGAACAGAATCTCAGACTCACAGAAGGGTTGAGGTTGGCAGGGACCTCTGGAGGTCATCCAGTCCAGCCCACTGCTAAAGCAGGGCCACCTAGAGCCAGTTCCCAAGACCATGTCCAGACAGCTTTTGAATATCTTCAAGGATGGAGACACCACCAGCTTTCTGGGCAACCTGTGCCAGTGCTTGGTCACCCTCACAGTAACAAAGTGTTCCCAGATGTTTAGAGGGAGCCTCCTGTGTTTCAGTTTGTGCCCATTGCCTGTGGTCCTGGGAACCTTCAGGCATTTATGTGCACTGATAAGATAACCTTGGGCTCCAGGGCTTTGAAAGCATGGAAAAGGGGATCTACTTGTAAAAATACAACTGTATCATCTTATTAATCACTGTATCATTTATCTGTTTCATCTAGCTCCTATTGTGTACAACTAGTTGCCAATTAACATTCATTTTGACACAGAAACTTCTTGTAGATGCCTTTTCATTTCTGCTTTTTTCCCTTGTATGTTTAAAAAAAAATATATATATATAGTTGCATGTTCAACGAAGAAATTAAAGAAATACTTAAATCCCATTTATTTCAAACAATGAATTTCAGTATTATACTCCAGAGATAAGAAGTAATAAGTACCTCAAACCATCTGATTTGCATGCTTTCATCTGAAGAACAGGGCAAGCCACGGTATCAAAGATCACACTCCTCAGTCATTCCATTTAAATTGGAATGGTTTGTTATATTGTAAACTTTTTAGCCTTTTTGTTATATCTGTGTAAAGTGAGCAACAGATACTCAAGCCTGAATGGTCAGTCATGCTCAGTTGCAATGGAAACAATAAAACAATGTTTGAGGGGGCTGGGATCTTAGTTTTCCTGGGTTTTTTACAGAATGTTTCATATGGGATGACTTAGTCTCTTTAGGTCATCCTAAACAATTTTTCTTCCCCTCCTATAAAACAAATACCTATTATTCCTGCCTTATCAGTCAATTATCTTCCTTGAAAAATTTTATTTAATGTGTTTTGAATTAATGGAAATTTTTCTGTGCCTTTCTGATAGAGAAATGGTTGAACATTTTCCAAAGACAGTAGCCCTAAACGAATTTCACAGATGTTTATGTTTGCATTAGCCTGCATTTATGCCAAAAAGAGCAGTCTTTCTTGCTGTTTTGTTACTCATTATCTTGCAAGTGTATGTGTGATGTACTACTTTGTGTAGAAATGCACAAGTAAATTTAGGTTTATGTTTATATTAGAGAAGATGCGGCTGAAGAAATACATCTTGCTTTTGAAGTGCAAGGTAATGAAAGTAGTAGTTCACTTTATGGTCCACATCAATTCTCAAGAAAGCTCTGCACAGACCACAGAGAATCTGCTCTACTGTGGCAGTAGAAAGGGCCATTGTGTTTGAGAAATAAAGTTGTCAATCACATTCTTCCCCTCTTCAGTATAGGCAACTTTAAAGAATCTTGGTATTCAGCAGTAATTGTTTGAAGCAAAATTACAAAGAGGGAAAAGGGACAGAACCTTTTTCTTTTAACTTTTTAATCTACCCATTCCTTTGAAAGGGAAGATCTTATGTAAGAAGCTCAAAATATGAATTTTATTCCGAGGCAGCTCCTATAGCAAAAAGAGGTCTTTTCGTGATCTCCAAGGAATAAGATAATATTGTAGCAGTCTTACTCAGGCAGGAAAAAAATGGGTAAAAAATGTACCAGCAATGCAAATGCGTTGTAAGAAATTATGTGAATTTAAAAATGTGAGAGCAAACAAAAGAAATAGCCACAGCCAAAACCAGTAAATATTTTGAAATTTGCATTTCCCATGCTGAGAACAAAGGGAAAAAATGCAAACAGGAAGAATGAAAAATAAAGATATAGAAAAAAAATAAAATAATTTTAAAATGACACTAAAAACAGACAAAGAAGGTACAGTATGAATAAAAATAATACCTGAAAACTCTGAACCTAACTTTATTTACCACCTATTAAAAGCATCAAAACTGAAAGACATAGATGAAATGCTAATGGTAAGGGCATATGGAGTACACTACTATTCTGCAAGAGCTAGTGGCAGACAAAAAGGCTTAAAAATAAGGTTTTACTATTTCTGTCAAAAAGAAACCATTATAAGAAAGGCTAGAGAACTGAATGGGATAATTTTTCAAGGGAGTAAAACACAAATATATCACAGGATCTTTGTTTTAAACCTAGAAATGAGACAGGAAAAAGTAGCAAGTCCTGAGAGAGAGAGGTCTACTTCTGTGGTTTCCCCAACAGGCACTTTTTTGTATATTATAGACAATCAGTTTGAGCTTAAATTTTAGGATGGAAAAAACCTAAATATTTTATATTGCGTAAGATCCTTTGACAGAGATACAGAGATTCTTTCAGTGAATCACTTGTGTCAGCGTGTCTAAATATCTTCTTTTTAGCGTGGTGTGGTCCCCAGGTGTCTGTTTCTTGATTCAGCAGTCAGATATATACGTACATATCCTTGCAGAGTTACACTGACTGATGGTTGTTTACTCCTAGAACATGCAGAACATTGTAATACTTTTCACACAGAGAAAATAAATCTCCACAGTAGGAGTATTTTACATCCAAATCGTATGCTGAAGACGTAAATGTTGTTTTGTTTATCTTTAGTCTGCTAGCAAATTGCCATCTTTCTGTAGTGATCCAACTGCTAGATGGCCATCAACTGTAATGTAAATTTATAAATGGATGTGGAAACAGTAGTGAAATTTGTTAACAGTAGCAGAATTTAATTCCCAATTCTCATTCCATTTATCTCTGTATTTTTAAAAGGTCCCACTAATGAGTTCTTTGTGTAATTAATCATGTTGACACAGTTCAAAGCAGATGACTTAAATCTTGATTGTGAAGTAAAGAGTAAGTTAACTCTTGCTTACTGTAGCTTCAGTGAAGTTAATGGAGAATTTAATGTGCTATGGGGCCCCTTAGTGTAATGCCTTACAGGACTTGATCTTGAGTTTGTAGAACATTTAACAGAAATTATTTTAGTATATCTCTAGTGATCACTGCTAAATGATCTTCAGATTGCTGCTGGAGATTATATTAATTATTCTCTTAAAATTTTAGGAAATAGACATATTCCAACAAAAACTTTTCTTTTTGTCACAAATGATTCCTACTAAATCTGAAAACAGTATTTTAAGTAATTAAGAAATAGTGATGTTTCTGAAAGTTGAAGTATGTGATAACGTTTGTAAAATCTAACCTATATAAATGCCCTAAAAGTGTACTGTTGCAAGCAGATCAGCAGTTACATTTCAAACATCTCGCAAGCACATGGGGACCCAATTTTGCCCACTGTAATCATGGAAGCTGCTCACTGTAGTATAATTAGACCATACTTATGAATCTTTGCAGAATCCAGGGACTAATCTGGTATTATGATCACAAAAACTAAAACTGCGTAAAGCATCAGTCTCGTAAAAGTCTGTGTCTCTTTTCTGGTGCATGATGACATTGAAATCAGTGTAATGTAAAGAAACTCATTTTATTGCCAAAACAAAATAAAAAACTCTAAAAAGTTAAAAAAATCATGACCATGTGCTCCATTAAACAATTTGATATTGAAACTCACAGTTGCTATTAAGCAGTGGAGTACTGGAGATACCAAACGTACTCTGATACTCTGAGAAACCAAAGAATTTCAGCAAGGGTGAAAGGGGGAATGAAGGAAAGGGTGATAATGATGCTACAGATACTACAGAAATAAGAATTCCATAACTGGAGTTTTTACAGTGTGTTTTGCCTTCTTCCTTAATCAGAGGAAAGAAATGAACTGATTTCAGGGACTTTATCCACAGACTGCCTGTATAAGAAAGAGCAAAAGGGTGTATGTTGATGTTCGTGCATATTTCAGCTGGCAGTTATGAAATGTAGGGGAGGGTGTCGTAAATTTTTAGGATGATGTCTTTGACACTGACTAAACTTCTTTATTTTTCAACTTCTATATTGTCAGTTATATCTATTACATCAGGCAAGCCAGGAGTGCAATCTCTGTAATCATTCAAATATATTTTTGTTCTTTTAAACATTGTCAATTAAGAGCATTTTGATCGTTCTGTCTCTAGAGCCTCTCACTCAAAACATTAGTTCAACACGTTACTCTTCACAGAAAACGTGCTAGCTGAAAAGACAGACTAGTGCTTAAAATTTATTGAAACCTGCAACATGTTATAAAGATATTTTCTCTTTCTTAAGTTAAGCCAGAAATATCTTTCAAGAAATGTTTTGGGCTTAGCTAAGAGCGACATGGGATGTCACTTCAGTGTGCACAAAAAATGGTGGTATCTCTGAGGCATTAATGAGATTTCAATCTGTAAAAATAGTCAGTCACGACTGATGCTTATTTATTGATATTTCCCCGGCATTATGAAATACTGTCCATTTTCCAAGTCAATCAACAATTTTTAATCATAGTGACTGACATGAGTCATCAATTCAGTAGTCCTAAATTTTGGCATATTATGCATCAATAAATATAATTTCTCATCCATTTTTTTCATAGTTTGGTCTATTCTATAGTTTTTAGATAACTTAAAGATAGTATCAGCAATGAAGACATGGGATACTGTTTTGATAAGCCATGTAACATACAAGATGTTGAAACAATACAACACTGAAGATAGAAGATAGATAAGGAGATTGCAAATACAAAACCAGAACCAATTGCACTATACAGATGACTGGCTTTCATTCCATTATGAAATAAAACTAACATTTATCTTGAATATAACTGAGAAGGAAACCTGTTTTTCAGGTATTACTGGGATTTTTTTTTTTTTTTAAACTATTCAGTGTTTTTTCCATTTGGAGATTTTTCTGTCTATGTGTGATTACAATGCAGTTACTACTTTGCGTTAGTTGCATTTAAGATACTCTAGATGCTTAATGATGGTAAATTTAATAAAATAGTTCTCTAATCTGTATCAGGCACTAGTGTTTGGTTTTATCTACAAATTTATTGCATTATATATCACTGGTTTTGTTTGAGGGAAGAGTGTAGTGAAAGAAATGGGACATTTTTTGCAAAAATATTCAAACTCCCTCTCCTAACTCTTGTGAAAGTTCTACCAAGGCTTTTTAAATTGACTGTAGACTTTCGCAGTACTTTGGAATTCATCCATTTATATGAATGCTTATCAGTGCTATCAGCAGCTTAGAGCCAAGGTATCTGTCAGTTCTAAATCTGGCCTTTGCTGATCTGAAAGCTGGACAACTTTGCCTTCTGTTATGTTCCCCCTCAGAGCTGTCCCCAGTGCTTTGTCACCCTTCAGAGATGGCAAGGGCTGCGTGTTTCCCTGTCGTCTTGTGCTGTTGGGCTGAGTAGATCTAACCCAGCAAGGGTTTCTTAAGAGTTTTTGCGCATGTTAACAAATGAATCTTGGGACAAACCCTACCCACAGGAGGTCAAGGTGTGACCAGGTTAAAAAAAAAAAAAAAAAAAGAAAGAAATAAAAAGAGAAAGAAGAAGAATAAGAAAAGTTCTGTGTATCAGATGATTGTGTTGCAAGTATAAGCCCCTGACATGGGTTACAGGTTGTCAAGCTTCTTTCACTGTGTGTGTCTACTCCTGGATTAGACTGTGGTAGCTGGTGAAAGACATGCAGTGCTAGCAGTTTGTCTGATTCCTAGGTAGCCTGCTGCCCTCAGGCTTGAAGTGCCCCTCCGGATCTTCCCAGTACAGCTGGCTGCTGCACCTAGCACATCCTCCGGCTTTCCCCAGTAGGCTTGGGAAAGAGTTTGAACAGCCTTGGAAGGCAGCTGCTCTCAAGCAGTATTTCTGCTTCTGGACCCTTCTTCCTTCTCCTTAGCAGTATGAGGATTTTAGAGAAATCTTTCTGCTGTTTCCAGACAGAAAAGTCTGAGTTGTTCCCTAATTATTTTTGAAAATGTATATTCTATAACAGGCTCTTTGGACTTTATACTTCCATAAAAGTAACAGAAGCATTTTAATAACTGTAACATTAGTTAAAGAGTGGTTTATCTTCCAACTGTGGTGATACTTATGAACTTATTACAATGGATAAGGTTAAAAAACATGCACTACAGTACAAGCAACAAAATTAGAAAATACATTATTAATTAAAAGGCATATTAAAGGACTTAGGTCTTGGCCATAGAAATAAACCCCTAAATTTAATAATGTCTGTGTTGGAATTTAATAATGTCTGTTTATTAATAGTGATATTGCATTGGGACAGAACAGGACAATGCTGGAGATCAAATTTTGCCTATTCATTTAGGTTATGGTGATGTACTGATTCCATTAAATGCCACTGATAAAATTATTTTTAGATGTGGTACAATGTAGCATGTAAGTAAGGTCAAAATCAAATGAGTATTAAATTAAATTAATATTAACTAGTATTAACTTGAATCATCTGAACATAAAACAGTCCACATACTGCAAGTGTTAAAATACAAGCAGTGAAATGTTAGATGCATAAATATATGTGTACGGCACATTGAGTTTTCATGTACAGCAATGAACTTCCACTTTTATTGAAGCATTTAGAAGAACAAGAAAGGATCAGTAATCTATAGCCCTATATTATAAAAGACTGGAAGGAAATACTAAATAAACTTCTAGCTTTGAAAAACTTGCTGTTAAATATTTCTATTTTAAAATTCTTTAAAGATCAACTGGTTAATTCTTCCTTATCAATCATAATTTTAAATATTGTTATGGCTTTAGATCATGCTTTTCTGCTACACCAAAAATGAATATTGTAAAACCAGTATTTTTCTTACTGCGTAGATCTATTCTGCGTAGATCATATAGCTATGTCTGTCCCTTTTAGTAATAAATGCAAGTTTCTGCTATTTTTTTCCTTTTCTCATTGCTGATCCTACAGAGCCAAGAATTTGACTTAATGGTCTTCAGCACAGCCAATTGAGAACAGAATTTCTTACCACATGAGAAACAAGAGACTGGCTGGTTCATTGTGTGACTCTTGAATGCAGAGCTATCACATGTGCCTAACTTGGAGAATATTTTTATTATTGTAAATATAGGAAAGGAAAAAGAAAGGACTCATCTTTTTTAAGATATCTAGCTTAGTTTTGCAGTTTCAAAGAAAAATTTAGATTGAAAGCCCTCCTCAAGGTATTGTAACTTCAAAATTAAATTGGATTGCTTAGGACTTTGGCCAGTTGAATTTTGAAAATCTTCAAATCTTTTGAAAATTGTACTGTAGTACGTCTCTGAGCAACCTCTCCCAATGCTTAACCTTGCTTCCTGTAAAAAGCTGCCTCCTTATGTCCAGTGGGAGTTTTCTTTATTGCCACTTGTGGCCACTGGCCTATCATGTTGCTGTGCACGTCCCAGGAGAGCCTGGCTCTATCTCTTCTACTGCTCCCTTTCTGGTACTAACAGACTCCGATTAGATCTCTGCTACACCTTCTCTCTCTTCTCCAAGCAAAACAGACCCAGTCCATGCAGCCTCTCTGTGTATATCAAATCTTCCAGCACCCAAACCACCTCAGTGGCCATGCCCCAGCTTGTTGGATATCTCTCTACAGTGCATTAACCACTCCCTCCAATGTGGTATTGTCCCGGTTTGAGCAGCACAGGATTAATTTATCTTCTAATGCTTGGGAAAATTGCACTTTTAGAAGATTCTAGTGTCTGAATTTGTGAAAATATTTACTTTATAGCCAGCTACAGTATGTGGGTTTCAAGGTCTCAGTGTTTTTCAAGCTCGTCAGGTGCAGGGATGAGGAGTGAGACCCAGGCACTTGACCCAAGCTGGCCAACAGGATTATTTCATACCATGAACGTCACATTCAATATAAATTAGAAAGTTTGCTGTGAAATTCTCTCTATTCCTTGATGGCGGTGATTCAGACAAATTCTTGCCCTGGTGCCGGACCCCTAAGGCCTTCCTTTCCTCCTGAAGCCATAGCACTCACAGTGTCCAACATTTGCTGTCCACTGCTGGGAGTGCACAGCTTCCTACTGATAGAATTGGCTGAGTATAATCCTTGTATATTTTATATTGGTATCCGGATCACTATTGGTTCTTTAGTGTTATGAATGTTAATTATCTACTCTTATTCTATTAAACCTGTTCATATTTCAACCCTCAGGTTTCCTTGTTTTTTCCCAATTCCCCTTCCCAGGTGGGGAGGGTTCATTAGGTAAGACAATAATTGTCTAAATGACAATAAATTGTTGTGGGTTTCTCAAACTGTAACAGGTATCATCTGTCAACTTGCATACTGTCCTACTGTT
Source organism: Burhinus oedicnemus (assembly GCA_008921705.1). Lineage (NCBI taxonomy): Eukaryota > Metazoa > Chordata > Aves > Charadriiformes > Burhinidae > Burhinus > Burhinus oedicnemus. The sequence continues at coordinate 1,502,589 of VFFE01009068.1, read as the reverse complement.
TGTGTTGTTGGCAAAGATGCTAAATAATATCTGGACCGCTATCAACTCTTGAGAAACATGGTTCCCAGAGTCTTACAGTCCAGTCAGACTACCTTGTGGTCCATCCAACCCCTAAGTCCTTAGTTTGGCTATGAGGATCCTATGGGAGACTGTGTCAAAAGCCTTGCTTAAGTCAAATAAAGATATCTGCACTGCTCTGTTGGTCTACATCTGGTCATTTCATCATGGAAGACAAGTTGGTCAGGCGGGATTTGCACTTGGTAAATCCATACTTGCCATTCCAAATCCGGTTATTGCTGTCCATAAACCTGGAAATCTTTTCTAGGAGGATTTGCTCTATGAATTTGGTCGAGATTAATGTAAGGCTGACCAGCCTTGTACTTCTGTGGATCTTCCTTCTTACTGTTTTTGGAAGATGGACATGGTTTGCCATTTTTCAGTTGCTGGGGAATTCCACTGCTTGTTTAATAGATAGCAGGGAGTATGTCCCCAGTGATGGCAGTCACTCCACTCAACACTGCTGGATACATCCTGTCCTATTTTGAATTTCTCCAATTTACCCACATATCTTTAACAAGTTTGAAAGAATGAGAGATCAGAAGGATGGGACATTTTATCAGTAGATTGAACAGATTTTCATAAAAACTACTGAAAGCCAGTAAAAAAAGATTACCAAATACAGGAGCCATTAACCACTGGAATAAACTACCAGGGGAAGTGGCTGATAATTCATTTCTTGAATTCCTTAAACTAGTACCATGCTGGACCATATGCATTAATCAAACCTCAGTCATTAGCCTTACTACCAGAGAAAGTGAGTGGAGTCTTTTGTCTTGTCTTGCACATGACTCTTACTTAATTGTTCCTTCTTGGTTAGAATCTATGGAGTTGCCATTGTGATCATTTCCTCAGAGGGAGCCACTCTTCAGTAGTTTCAATTTAATGGTGGAAAGAATTGGAAGAGTAAAACAATAACAATAGTTTTTCTAATGTTATACCAAAAGAGAAATGACAGATTCTACTTTGTGAAAAACTTCTTTCATTTTTGGAAGATACCGGATCAAAAGCAAAGTACTTTAGCAAGCTTTTTTTATGGGAATAAAGCTTTATATGATGTGTCTTCTGTTCACCTTTAGTGAACAGATGGGTAGTAATCGATTATGTGTACAACTGAGTCACTAAAGAAAATTATGTAATTTTTTCCCCTGCTAGCCATTTATCTATTTAATTCTTTGACAGAACAGAGGAAATGTAACTGAATGTTCTGTTTTGATTAAAATGAAAGTAAATTTATTAGTCAGGGAAACTCTGTGTTCTGTTTATGCTTGGGGAACAGAACAAACATATGTCTCTGCTTCATTGTTTGTCACCATCTAGCATGAGGTTATTTCTTGTTGCTTATTTGGCCTATGGAACAGATCATACTAGTGATATTCTTAATTTTTATTAATTCTAAAGAATTCTAGTGAGCAGTAATAAGTAACTGGCAGAAGAAAAGCACATTCTGAGAAGCATACTAGTAGGTGTTGTTTTTAAAAAAATCTAAATAAATGGCACTCAGTGACATTTCCTAAATGGGAGCATGTAGTTGGCTTGTGGAACTGGAGTGTTTCTTCAATTAAAACAAGAAGAATAAGAATCAATTTGCTTCTTGACTGTTGTTTGCATTTCTTCAGTTGTCTCATTGCCTGGCTAGAGGAGTCCAAGGTGAGGGGAGGCTTTTACCTTGGTGATATCAGAGATTTATTTCCACTGGAATTTTAAAACCTTCAGTAAAATCTTACGATTTCCTACTTGCGCTAAGCACACCGGAGGGGGACATACTAGAACCAGGCCTGGCACTGTGGAATAGGAAGGATGCTGTGTCTACACAGTGGCTTTTAGCAGGGGAGAATCCCCATCGGCTACAGTGCATTAAGGCTGCCCCTGAGGACTGCGCTATATGTTCTTCAAGCTTGTTTTCTTGTTTGACACTTCTAAATGAAAAAAACTGTCAAGCTAAGCTTTCAGACTTTGGAAGCAACCAAGAAGTTTATCCTTTGTTTCACTTGCCCTCAGTTTCTTCGTCTTTCAGAAATCTACTCAGATTTATCCTTTTTCTTGCCTTAATTGTAAACTAGGTTAATCCACGTAATGGAAGCACCGGGATTAGATATTAATTGACTCTACAACCCTGTGCTGAATACAGTTGTCCCACAAGCTGTGGTTGATCCAGCAGCTAAGATCCCTGCTAAATAGTTCACTAATTTTTGAAATTCAACTTTGGTCCTATGTTAGTGCTCAATATAATTACAAATTATAACTACTACAAATATAGTGCAAATTTGTCCCCTTGCAGCAAAGAAGACCAACAGCATCCGCAGCTGCATTAGGAAGAGCATCACCAGCAGGTCAAGGGAGGTCATCCATTGCCTCAGCCCTGGTGAGACTCATCTGGAGGACTGAGTCCCGTTCTCGGCTCCCCAGTACAAGATGCACATGCACAGACTGGACCAAGTCCAGTAAAAGGGTCATGGAGATCATTAAGGGATTGGCCCATCCGTCATATCAGGCAGAGCAGAAAGCTGGCACTCTTTGGCCTGGTGAAGGCTCTGGGGGGGTCTTATCAAAATGTATAAATACCTGGTGAGGGGAGGTAAAGAAGAGGAAGCCAGACTCCTCTCAGTGGTGCCCACTGACAGGCCATGAAGCAGCGAGCACAGGTTGTTGTATTTAAACATAAGAAGAAAATTTTTCACTGTGGGGGTTATCAAACACTGGAACAGGTTATTCAGAGAGGTGGTAGAGTCTCTATCCTTGGAGATATTCAGAGTCTGACTGGACACAGCCCTGAGCAACCTGCAGCAGTTGACCCTGCTCTGAGCAGGGGTTGGTTGGACTAGACATCTCCAGAGGTCTCTTCTGACCTCATTGACTCTTTGATTCTGTGAAAGGTATTTTACATTTTAAAGTTGTTGATCCTGTACATTTTGGCAAGGAGCAAAACAATATCTGGGCGCATCATATTGGCAAGGAGTGGTGAAAAAAAATAGCCAGTAGCACATGCAGAAATAGTACAGGGGAGGCTCCTAAATCCCAGGGAAGATTTTACATCAAAAGTTACCCAGTGTCTCCTTAACATAGCTTCAGCGTGTTTCAGCATTATAGTTGCAATGGAAAGAATATTCTCACTTCAATAGAAATTTCATCATCATCTTGTAACATTTTAGAGTTCTCTTTTTTGATCTGCTGTTAGCCTACTGAATGCTGATTCTAAGAGAAGTAATTTCTTTACCTTAGTAAAAAAGTACATAATATGCCCCAGAAATAATGTCCTTTAGGATGATATTACAAAAATCCATCTTTAGAATGTCCCAGGAGGTTTTGCCTGTTAGTATTTACCTACCTTGAAGCAAAAATTTATTAAAGCTCCTGTTACAGTGGAGAAGGCGGCTGTAGCTCATTTCCAGCCATCAAATTCCACCAAATATAATGTTCATAATTTGAAATCGGACATCTTTGTAATCAGCTGATATATTACATAGAGTGAATAACCATTTGCGACAATCCAGAGAGAACCTTGACCTGTGAGGATTTAATATCAGCCTATGAATGAAAAAAAAAGATTATTTTCGCCTATATTAGTTTCAGAAACATGAAGATAGTTTCCTTACCAGGTTTAAACTTACGAAAATGCTGTCTATTGCATGTAAACCTTATATAGTTACCAGGAAGCATCTAATTTTACAGTGGTCACTGTATTATATACAGTTACAGGGCTATATTGGTTTCCTAGGAAACATCCCAATTAAACAAGTTTCTTGATTGAATGTCTATTATATATGCTAATGTCAAATTCCATACGATGGGCTGAAAGATCTACTGATGTCTGAGTCAATCACTTCATTGCCTTTAGCTGAGTCTTCCTTGTCTTTCTCTTGGTGCTGTAATGCAAAGACTGAGAGATTGAAACGCCACACTATTTTTTTTGCTGCCCTTTATATTTTTTCTGTGCTTTCCTGCCTTTGGAGAGGGACTGATTAGCTCAGTTTTATGGTAACAGGTAGCAAAATGCCAGGTATTATGTTGTTTTCTCCAAGTCCTGTCAGTATGTTTTAGTTGTCATTTCATGCAATACTAAAGGCAAATTACTATATTATCACAAGTTTTCTGTGACTGGCAACTGTTATTGGCATCATATATCTAGGAACAGCTGTTGTTGTTTTATTAGAAAATACTCCAGTGATGCTTAGTTTAGATGGAGCCAAGGCAGTATCAGCAGCATTGCCATTCCCTCTGCGATTAGTATTGTGTAGAATTTGCTAACCTGTATTAAAAATTTATTTTTTCTAATCAACTATTTTAATTTTTTAGGGGAAATACATGGCTTAAAGAATATTCAGAGAGACCATATGTAAAATGAATTGTCTTAATCCTATTCCCTCTGAATATTTGTGCACATTACCAAATAAAAAAAACAAACAACAATATAGAGTAGGCATGATCTGGGAACCCCACAGAGAGTCTTCATCAGGAACATGAAGATGGCTCAGTTGTGTGTTCATCCACTAGACCACCATTTTGTATCAGAAAATGTTTGGATAAAAATGAAAATTTTGACTGCTGTGATCAGTTTTGGCATGATTTTCTATTAGAAATCTAAAGCTAGAAAAGCAACAATACTTTGAATGCATTTGATTTCAAAATTATTTTTGCATTGTTATGTTTTGTTACTTTTAGGTCCTCTTCTACATAGAAATAGCTGTGATATGGTGAGTCAATTATGTTTGATTGCAATGTATCATCAAATGGTATACATTATTTTTATATCCTACTTGACATATTTTACTTTTAAACTCTTTAGGATCAATTGTTAATTGCACTTGTTGAAATATTTTTAGATGATAGTTTCTAAAGAGCTGTCATTAGTAGATCACATACAACTTTAAAGAAAATTTCTGCATGTATTAGTAGTTGTAAGAATATTTGTTAATAACTGTGAATAAAAACTGTTTATCAAATAAGAGAAAGAGCGGTTGGAGGGAGTGTCATTGTTCTCAGGCATATTGCTGGGACTGGCTCTTATGCACTGCAGCTGAAAACAAAAATAATGATTTAATCCAGTAAAACAAAAAAAAAGAAAGAAAACACAAGCAGTTATACAGCCATTGTTAACTGCTATTTGTTGTCAGAGGTGGTGTTATTCCTCTTCATGCATTGTGAAATTGGTGGCACGCAATGGTAGAATACTTTTTTTTACCCTTTCACTCTAGGAAAAAGGAAAGTGCTTTGTAATTTGCGTAGATGACTGGAAAGTTGCTGCTGGGGGTGGGGGTAACTGGGATATTCCCTGGTGCTTTTGAACAAGAACGTGAAAAATCCCTGTACAATTGTTCTCAGCGTGTGAGCAGAGGTTCTTGGCAGTGACTGTGCTATTAGAGTGCACGTGCCTAAGAACAAGGAAGAGCTGGACTGAACTTGGCAACATCCTTATCTCAATATGAACTTAGGCATTTCTAATGTATCTAGGGTACAGGAAATTAGAAATCTATAAATGACCTGGATTTTTCAATACTTTATGTATTAATGAACCACTTAGTCTTTTTATAACTGGTTGAATGTTAGCTGAATGATCAGTTCTTTAGCAGTTACCTGCAAGATGATCGATACATGTTTAGCATATTAAGCACCAACAAAGAGAGACTGGTTTTGTGGGCATATCCTATAAATTATTAACTGGAGCTGTTATCTAACAAAGAGAATTTCAACAGCAGCAAAATAATAACTTTAAAGAAAAAAAGAATCTGTAGAAACGTTGTTACTTTTTGGTACAGCTATATATGCTTCTTCATAACTAGTCCACCTCCTTTTCAGTATTGCTCTTTGAAATACAAGTCCACAAGTTAGAAGGTACAAAAAAACCCCTTCTTTTTTCCACTCCTTGTAATAATTGTGACAAGCTCTCAAGTCTAGGAAGGGAACTTTCTGAATGTGAACTGCAAAGTTCTGTGTTTTGATATACTGCTAAAATTGTGTAAGTCTACTGGACTCCCGAGGTAAACCCTATGCACACAATGACTTCATGGGTTATACCCAGGTTTCCCTGGAATTCCTCTGGCAATACCGAAGCAGTCCCAGACCATAATTTCATTTTCAAGTTCTTTTCATAAGGATTTTTTTCCCCAGGACAAATTTAGCCTCTTTTAACATTTAAACTGATGAAAGAATTGGTCTAACATCAGTAACACCAAATCTCAGTATTTAGTCTTGAAACATAGGCTTAAAAGAAATGTCAGAGTTCGCTGAGGCTAATTTTTTCAAACTATCAGCTTCTTCCTTGAAATGACATAATTTTAAATCGTTAAGAAAATCTTTGGCCGTTTTATACCAAATTAATCTGCAATACTGGTTATAATCTCTTTGCTCCTGCCTGAGAGAAGTCTCTGAAATACGTAGATATGAATGTATATGCATACATTTATTATATATATATATTTAAAAAAGAAGAAAGAACTCTGTAGGTTTTCACCTTTTAAATGCTTTTCTGGAGCATCAAGGCTTCCCTCTGCTTGTCATACTTCTTACTGCAGAAACAAATGAATTGATGACTTATGCTCCGAGTATCTGGTGAATATTCATAATCCTGCCTTATTTACTGAAAATTGCTGAAACAAGACCTTAAAATAAAATGTTTTGTTTTCAGCTGTATCCTTGGGTTCTTACACCTAAGCAGCATTTCATCAAATGGTTGATAGGCTGAAAGGTAACCTTATATTTTGCCTCTTTCACTTTAAGCACTGAGGAAGGCATCTTTGGAGGGTGGCTTGGCGTGAATTCTTTTTCATGTGAAATTGTGTGGACCTTCAGAGAATAAAAGGGAAGGGATGTGTTTTCATTGCTTTTTTCCCCTCCACGTTACTAATTTAACTACCTCCCTGACAAGGAGATTTGAAAGTTGCTTCTCCCATAGTGCAGTAAAATACTGAAAGCATCTGGATAAAAGCAGCCCATCCCCCAGATCACGAGATCTGAATCTGGAGCTATGCAAAACCTACCAGAAGTTGCATGAGAGAGAACATTCTGAAGACTGTGTATTAAAGCATTGATTCATATGTGCTGCAGTTGCAAGCCAGAGGATGTATAAATAGCAAATGGAAACAGCTTCTATTTCGTTCCTTCCAAGAGCTTACATCTCCCAAATTCAAACACCTAGCTGCCTCTTGCCTTCCATTCCCTACCCTGCTTGCAAGATCATTTTTAATTTGTATCACTGAACAGATCAGAGTGATTTTGTTTGAAAAGTTCTCAAAATCCAGCACTGGACTTTATCCCAACTTTGATTTAAGCGATCTCAGTGAGCAGTGTTGTTCTTCCCATCTAATCTGGTGTAACAGCTTCCCTTCTGGTTATGTTAAATTGTAGAATTACTCTTTTCAGCTCTCCTTTTCCAATCTAGATCATTTATACATGGGATGCCTATCATTTATACTTTGGATGCTGCTTCTGACCCATAATACTGGTAACCAGTAGCTTTCTCATCTTCCATACTGCGGTTTCCTGCCTGGGCTTTGGGACTCGAGCCTGCTCTGGTTGCATGGCTCACTCCAGGGCACGTATCCTGCTGGCTAGGAGCAAGGTTCCTCTGTGCCAGTAGGGTATGTGCCAGGGCTTTCACTTATATGTTAATTACATTTTTAATACACTGCCTTAGCAGGTTGGATAAGCAGGGTCTGACACATATGCTTCGTTACCGAAACCCTGAATCAGGAGAATGCCGTTAATCTTAATTCCAAATAAGGTGCGTGTGGGGTAAAGATGTTATACGAGGTCCAGGCTTTTGCATCAGCCAGCCTGCCTTGATCCAGACCAGCCTGAAAAGACATAAATTATCCATCAACTTACAGTTTACGGTGTAGTAATGTGAACACAGGGGTGTTAAAGGGCAGGAAATCTTTAAAGGAGTGGGACTGATCGGGAAGGGTACGGGTGGCCAATATGAAAGCTCCAGTGCCCCAGCAGGATTGGAAGGAGTCATTAAAGGGCATCATTCGCTCTGAATCTCGCAGCCACCGTCGGACCATGTGGATGGCTGACGAACGAGCCGGGAGTTGAATGCTTAGCAGGCTGTGACGACTTTGCACAGAAACAGGAAAATTTATCGCCGGCTTGCCACACCAGCGCCGTGCTGCCCGCTGTCGGCGGTGCGCCCCTTCCCTGCACTCCCACCCCGCCCGACAGCCCAGCCCTCTCGTCCCCCGGCCCCCCTTCCCGGCACCGAATTTAGGGGCTTGCTGTCGCCAAGCCGGAGCCGTCCTCCTTCAGCAGCTTCTAGCACGAAAGAGACGAGGGGGGACGGAGACACACACACACACACACACACACACCCCCCCCCACACACACACAGGGACGTTCGCAGTCGCGCAGTTGCCGGACGAAGATGTGCCCGTGCCCGCACGCACCGGTTATATCGGTATGTACGGACGGATGGACGGATGGACGGATGGACGGAGGGACGAACGGCGCTTCCTTCGGAGTGCCGGGGCTGGCCGGGGTCTGCCATTGCGCTCAGGAGGCTGCGTGCAGCCCCGAAGTGCTGGAGAAGGGGGGAAAACAAGGCGGGGAGGGGAGAAGGACGGGGGCGGGCGGGGAGGCGGGCGGGGAGCGGGAGCGGGAGCGGGAGCGGGGGCGGGCGGGCGGCGCGGCCAATCGCCCGGGCTGCCGGCGCTGCAGGAGCGGCGGTGCGGGGCTGAGGGCTCCGAGGGACGCGGAGCCGGGGCCGGGTGCCTCTCTGAGGACGGCGAGCAGCTGTGCCGCCAGCACTGCGAAAAGTCCCCATTTGCTTCTTATAAATTAAAGTGCCTTGTCACCAGTTAGGGCAAGTCAGCCAAGGTAAGGCTTAAATAAAATGACACTTTGATATGCGGCGACAAGGATATTTCTGGACAGTGGTGCTGCTAACACAGCCTTCTAAGCAGTGCGAAATATTTGGTGCAATAATGCTATCGCAGAGGGTCCACAACCTGTAATTTGCCTGTCTTAAAGTTACCGCTGATACGGAAGCCTTACCCTTGTGGTGCCGTAGAATCGCGTTTGCTTATCCGAGGCAGTTGCAAAGGGGTCTGCAAAATACAGGCTTGGAAAGGTAGCGGTGCTCTGTGTGTGTGTTTGTGTGTGACCGTGTTCGTAATACCTCCAGTGCTGCTGCTTAACTTACGCGAATAATGTGCAGATGCGCTTTAATGGTGATGGCAGGCAGATTCTTTATCTCAGCTGGCATATGTGAGCCTTTCGATACAAAAAAGCACGCCATGTGAAACAGCATGTCGAGAACATTAGCTTGATATTTGAATAGCAATTTCAGTTTTGGGTTTTTTTTCTTCCCATGTCTGTAATATTACGTGATAACTGAGGATTGAAATCGCAGCAAAAAAAGACCTCTTGCAGATTTACCTTTAGCTGCTTGTTAAAGCTTAAGCAGTGACCCAACTTTACTTTGTGTAAAGGGCGCTGTAGATAATGCACAGCCAGAAATGAATCCTCTCTTCATTTCCTCCTAGCCCACCCCTATGGTACCCTTCTTAATGAACAAAAAGTACTACGTGCCTTTAGTTCACACCACATTTTCACCAATTGCACCGCCAGTGGTCTGGAGCTGAGGGGTTTTGCAAGCAAGGAGTTCCTCAGGATTACTTCACTAATGTGTATCTTTGAAAACAAAGTAGTCCTGAACCTCTCTCTGTCTGTGTGTGTCTGCGTGTGCCTGTGAAAGAGAGAGTCTGGTTTGTGTACGTGAGTGACAAGATACAAGGAGCACAGGCTACGGAAGCCAATGAAACGTGTCAAATGTACACCCCTGCATGTATTTCTCTGAGTGGGTCTCTGTAAAGCAATATCAACATTTCTGATATTTTAATGTAGTTCATCATTCAGATTAGGGTTTGGGATAAATGCAGTTTCCTGAGCATCAATGCCCCACTATTTTTTCATGATCAAAAGAAATACGATGGAAAACACAGGTAAAATTATGACTTCAGTTAGCACAGGTGATAAAATCACTGCCTCTATTCAAGGTGCAGGTTTTATTTTTCATTTCAAGACACTAAGCATAGCTCCTACATTTCCAAAGCTTTACTTCTGTGCTGCAGTCAATCATGTACAGTTGTGTGAAAGCACTGAAGCCTTCCTTCTGCAATAATTGTCCTCCTGGATGATCATAAATGTTTGTCTTCAGGGAAAATATTAAATTCATTTAAAATTTTGGCATATTTTTGGCATTTTGCCTAACTGTAAAGGTAAGAAGACTGATTTAGAGAAATAAGCCCAAGGCTTCCCTAACCTGCTCCATTGCCTTGACAGAATATTTCATTTGAGACTTTTCTGAAGAAGACATGGTACATTATACTTACCTAAGGCAAATTAAGGTGTGGATCTTTTTTTTTTTTTTTTTTTTTTTTTTTTTATGTGGACCTGTGGAAACAATGTAGTAGTTTTCTTCTGTAGTTAGTTAAAATTACTAATCATCCTTCTTAAGGGCTCCAATAGATAACTTTGTTTTGTTTCTACTTAGAAAAACAGACAAGCAAACAAAACCAAACCAAACCAAAACAACCCATTCGCTATCTGCTCCCTCTAATAAATGATCAGAGAAATAGTGTGTCAGACAGCACTTTTCTTTACGTAGGAGCAGATCCAGTGCACAAGCGTGGCTTAGGGGGCACTGTGTTGCTGACTGAACCATTTACAGATGAGATTCAAAACTAAATTCCTTCCACTTGTAGGTGCTGAGGCTCCTATAAGGCTTCACCAGGGTAGGAGTGCTGACCGTGCTATTAGGACAAAATGCCAGTTGAAGTTTTTATACTTTGACCTGTTTAATTCTCCAGGTATTTTAATTTGAGAGCAGCATTCGTTACTACCTACATCAAAATTGTTGTTGTCTAGTGTTTTTGTCCTGCAATGCAGAGACTCAACCACTTTGTTGGTGCGTGCTGTGCTAGCGCACGGTAGTAGTTTGGGGGAACATATGCAATGGTATAAAGCAACTGGGGATAAACGTCTTCAACATCCAAAATAAGTGTGTATGAGTGCATGTGTGCATGCCAGAGAGGTATAGTTGTTACTGTACCAGTAGTGACATTCCTGTGGTGCACAACATTTATGTAATCCCCTCCAGGGAACAATCTGTATTTAAAAGTAATGTTAAAAAAAATTTAAAAAAAAAAAAAATTGTCTCTGAACTTGGTTTAACTTTAAACATTGGCTTTAGTGCGGACTGGATACTTATCAACAACTAGAAATAGACGCATTTAAAATGTGGGTAATTGAGTAGTTAGTTCTCAACATGGTTGTATGGAAGTCTTCAACCTACATCTCAGGCTGATAAATGAAATTTGAAGGTTATGAAAAATCCTGTTACACATCTGGAACCTCCTGCTCCGGTTAAGAACTACATTTCTGTTAATACAAGTAGGGCTGAAAATTATCAGTGTTATCAGATTGAATCAAACCAGCTAAATAACAGTGAGTTACCTGTTCCATGGAGATAAACGTGAACTCCTGCTTGGACAGGTAACAGCTAGTTAGCGTTGGCAGACCTGTCCTGCAAAGGGGCCTAAGCTAAGTCATCCATCATAACATGTTGGGGCACAGTTTGCTTGTAGGCAATGCAAAATAAAGGTGGCAACTGGCATGACAGGAAGGGGAGGAAATGCATAGCAAAAAAAAAAAAAAAATCAATGTAAAGAGATTCTATTCATAGAAGAGATTCCATTCATCTTCTCTTAGAGGAAGAAGATGCATATACGATTAATTATAGTAGAAAACTTATTTTCCTTGGTCAACAGTGTTGTATTTTAAAGAGTGTATAGTCCTGTGATAAATCAGGGTGAAGTGCTTTAATTTCACCACTTACTTGATGAGCAATCTTAGACAAGTCCCTGAAACACTGTAACTTCATGTATGACATGAACATTGCACGATAATTGCAGAATGAATATTGTACAATATTGTTTCAAAGAAATATTGCAGAGCTTAATACTGAAGTGTTAGTGTCTCCATTACTCCGTAATTTGGGTTTGATTATAAGCACAATTTTGCTTTCCATTTCCAGCAAAGGAAGCTACATGGAATTTGAAAATTCAATCCAAGAATTGAAGTAGAATTTTTAAGAAGCTCCTGAATTGGGAGCCAAAAAACTGCTGTCTCCTGTAAGGGAGAAGGAAGACTGGCAGAATGAGAATTTTTTTCCTCCAAAAACAGGCCTTATCAGATAAACTACTGATACTGAGATGCTTTAAATAATGTACCATTACTTTTTTGGACTGCTCTTAATATGCAGATGGAGAATCAACAGGAATTTAAATGAAACCAGTTGGGGATTTGAAGGGAATGAGGTAATGCTACACTTGCTACAGCTACTACACTCGCTCCAAATTCCCCAAGTTACATGCATAAGCCTAATTTCCTATTGGAGGGTTGGTTTTTCTGGGGGGGAGGGAGTTGTCATTTTGGGTTTGTTTTTTTAAAATAATGTCTTTGTGCATTGAGCACAACCAGAACAACATAGTCATAGCTTACATAGCTCTGTAAGTAACTGATGAGCAACTTGGTGACGTTTGCACATCTGCAGTTCTTGTATACTGAAAATATATTTAAGAGATGCCTGAGGCCTGTAAGAATCGTGATTTTGCATGATGGCAATTGCCATTTATATTTTTGTGGAATTACTTCAAACCTGAGCAGAGTTAAGGCTGGGTTCGTTATCATAGAAATAGCAGAGTGTTATTTTACAGTTAAAAACTTGACCCCTCACTCTTTATGAAACTGTTTTCTTTTAAGCAAATATTCTTCCAAGGGGGAATATATTTAGGTAATGGATATATTTTTCCATCCTCACTCCACCTTACCTAGGTTTCAATATAATTTATCCAGTGCTTACATGGACAAATTTTAAAGGGTGTTTGTGAAGTATTGTATAAAAATACCCAAGCTAGCTCAGGTTCTGGCTGCATTTCTACCATAGGACTGTAGCGACCTGTGGGATTTTTTGGTCTGTGTAGTACTGCACAGTCTGTAATGCTGAACCCTGAAAGTACTTTACAAGAGGGATCAGTCACGTTGTCTTGACCTAGCAGATGGGAAGAGTGAGGTGGTAGGATTGGCACACTTTTCCTTAGGACAGTCTGCTGGAAATGGAAGTGGGGACTACCACATCCTTGTCTGGTTCCCCTGTCAGCCAGGTGCAGTGGACCAGGCATTGCAAATCAGCCAACTTCAGGTTCTTCATGCGATGTGGTGGGGTCTTGCACTTGAATTGTTTTGAACTGTTCTGTGGAGAAACCTCCCTCTCCCTGCTGGTGACATAGGTACCTTGAACTGAAGTACATGCTTAAATGTAGGTGGTCTAAATACTGCCCATCGTGTCTTCCTGTGCAGTATTCCTGTTGAAAACAGCCACCTCTGTAGTTGGTTGACTCACTGTTTTGGTATTTCCAGGTGTATCATACAGTCACAGAATGGGATGGGTTGGAAGAAACCTTTAAAGATCGTCTAGTTCAACCCCCTTGCCATGGGCAGGGACATCTTTCACTAGATCAGGTTGCTCAAAGCTCCATCCAGTCTGAGCTTGAATACTTCCAGTGATGGGGCATCCACTACTTCTCTGGGCAACCTGTTCCAGTGTCTCCATCACGCACTGTATTGTTTCATAATTGATTGCCATTAAGCCCTTATAGCCACAGTTATGGATGCATATGTAGTTACACATGCACACACATATTCTTTGGGAAGGTAAAAGGAAACGGAAAACAGCTTTTTAAAAAAAGAATGATGCTTGGTAGTGTTAAAAGCAGGTAAAAGTTACTGATCATATCATGTAGCAGTACAATGAGCTATTCATTGACTCAAATCTGCTTATTTTCACAGATTGGAATGTGCATTTCCATGATTAAATTAAATTATTTATTTTGAATAATATTCTATGATTAGACCACTTAACCGAATGAGTAATGTATTGTTATACAAAAGTTATACATTTGGATTTGAATTCTGTTTAATTCACATCTTACTCTTACTCAGTGGTGGGAGAGCTGTGAATGAAAATCTTTTGGTCCAAGAGACCATGAATTGCCTTTCTTTATCAATAATTATGCCTTGCCTAGAGGAAATATTTTTGTTCTGTCTTTTCCTTATAAACACCATTTCTGTATACGGCACTTGTTAGAATGAGGCTTAAGCTGACACTTGGAATTGAGGCAGGGGCTGAAATTTCTCAGGCTTGGATTTCTAGCTAAGCTTCAGTTGAACTTTCTGTTGTGTTCTGCTGTTGATAGTACACAAATTGATAGAATAAATAGTTAAAAAAAATTAGCAACACAGAGACCATCTCTGTAGTAGTAGGGCAAACATTTGAGATATTCAGGTTTGAGACCCTGTCCCAGTGAATCCTGTACTATTTGTAAAGTACAAGTGCTCCTTCAGTAGAGAACCTTCCTATAATTAGTAAAAATTGTAATAGTTTAGCAATGTTGGCAGGACAGGAAAAGCATCGCTATTGTTTTTGAGGGTGTTGGAGTGCATATGCATGTGTTTGTGCATATTTGAAGGAAAAAGTAGTTACTAAAAGGGAGGTAGCTCCTTTAGTTTGTTCAATAGTGTGAAAGATTTTATTTGACTGTAAGAACATATTTTTAACACTGATATATTGTATTAGCACCTGGGAACTGCTGACTCTTCTAACTGTAAAATCTTGGCTTTCAGAAGAGGTGAAATAAAACTAGGGCATATGAGCAGCACTGTAGCATGGCAGCTATTAACTGCCCATGGGAACTGCCAATATTTAAAAATAAAAAGGAAACTAATTTATGTCTGGATTACAGTCCTCAATCACTATTTCTTTTACGTTTTACGTTTTGTTCTTTCTAATAAATAATAAGCCTTCTTACTGGAGTCATAAAAAAAGCTACACATCATTTATTACATGCAATTTCCACACACTTTGCTGATGAAGAAAATTTGTTATATATTTGCTGTTCATTAAAGCACGAATTCTTGCATTCATATTAGGGAATTTGAGCTCAGAGTTATTATCTTGCCTATTCAGCCTAGAGAGATCTTAAATATTTTTATATTTGCATGGCTGAACGTGTAAAACAATCAGTTCATTTAGTAGTGTATGTTAAGTTGAGGTTTTTTTCTGGGTTATTTAAATTGTGAACCGTCTAAGACTTCTTTTAGAAAACTAGTGAAGAAATGTAGTTTTTGTTCTTATACTAATTCATTTTCAACGAATGCACAGCTAATGCTTTGAAATCCAATGTAGCTTTGTATTAGGAAACCTTTTGAGTGGTTTTGGAAAGCGGTAAGACAATCTGCAAGCAAACATATGTTTTCAAGTGGTGCTCAACATTTCTAGCTGGTTGAGCTTCTTTCAGTGTCAGGTAAAGACTGCAAAGTATTCACGATACAATTGTTTCATACAAGGTCTAGTGTTTCCTAAATAAACTGGATTTATTTGTTATTCTGTATATTCTCAGGACAGCCATCCTAGGCGTAAGGTTCACAGTGTATTAACACACAGTGGGTGCCCCAGGGTTGCCCCAGGGAGCAGAGTTGTGGGAAGGTGGTTACTGTTCCTCGAGCAGATGATGTGACCTGCTGCTAGAGGTGCCTTCAAGCAGCAGCAACCTCTTCCCAGATGTTTACCAGGCACGTTATGGGTGTGCAGGCTGTGCATGGGTTATAGATAGGGAGCTAGTCCCCAGTGCTAGCAGAGTACTGTGGATCAGTCCCCAGTTTGCTGCTGGGACATGAACGTGTTGGCCTGGCAGTGCATGTGGCTTGTGTGCTGTAAATTGGATGCTCTAGGTTTAGAGGAAGTGATCCTGTTGCATGAATATTGTCCTGGAGGAGGCCTTTCTGTTTCTCAGATCCAGATCAAACAACTGCATCATGGTAATACCAACCATGTTTTATCCTGTAAGTGAAAAACATAATATCAGAGACCTCTTGACCTCTTAAGGAGGAGTCAGTAGATGGATGAGAACTGAGCCCCTGACAGCATAGAAGAGCTTATGGAGGATTCATGCAAGATGAGTCAGCTGACAAGTTGCTGCTTTTTGGGGGGGCTTGGTTTTTGGTTTTGTGGGTTTTTTTGTGTTTTTTTTTGTTGTTGTTGTTGGTTTGGGTTTGTTTCCCCCCTCCCCCCCCCTTTTTTTTTTTTTCTTGGGTTAATTTTCTGCCAGATTAGAAAGGTATGTCACTTTATATGAAGGTTTGGCAAGTTCCAGATCTAATGCAGTGAAAATGGAGGGAGCAACAGACTGCACACAGGGAAAGAAAAATAGGGCACCTTTATTTCAGTAATCTTTCTTTAGCTGTAAGGCAGGTGAATGGAAATGACCAGAGGGATGTTCCTTTGTGCATGCCTTTGAAAAGTAGCCTCCTAGACAGAAACCTAGTCAGGAAGTTTTTAAATGCTTCTCAAGAAAAGCCAGCAGGGAGAGCTTTGTTGACTATATAGACTTGCATTGTGACTTGAAGGCTAATGAACTTGAGCTGTTTCAGGCTATGTAAGGTCAGGTGAGGACTGATTTCTTGAAGCTATTGATGCCCACTGTGCTACTGAAGTTAGTTTGGCTTGTGTTGTTACATTATGGTAGCGTGTTTTGTCAAATGTACTGTGTCATGTCAACATACCTATGTGTTTCCTAATTCTGAACTGAGACGGGAGGAGCTCCCATGTATGCCTTTTTTTTTTAAGAAAAGAAGGTATAATATTCTTGGAATGCAATGAGTTTACTCCACAGGACCATTGTGTGATAATTATTGCTCATTACATTATAATGAGCACTTGCTCTATTCATTGTGGAGCTTATTATATTTTAATGAGTGTTGTGACTCCCCTGCAGAGCAAAGCTCAAGAATGTCCCCATGCACGTGGCTCATTTAAATGGATGTGTTATACATTTTGGGACTTGTGTGTATGTACTTATTTGCAACATATAGCTGTAATATTGCTTTTAAAAACAGAGTATTACTTTTCTTAACTTTGCAGAAATCCAAAACCATGGATTCTTCTATACTTAGCATTCATATTTCATACCAGGTGAAAGATGAGCGGTTTTATTAAAAGACTCTTGTGTTAAAAGACAGATTGTAAGCGTTTTTTAAGGACTTCAATGTATTCATTAAAGTGAAAGCTTATGAATTAATGTGATTTGGTATGCGACCCCCTCCACATCTACAGCTTTTAGATTCAGGTTTATGTTTTTTGAAAATTATTAATAAACACTTAAGTAAGATTATGGCATCTGTAAACTAAATAGAGGAAATTTGAAATAGAATTGGCTTTTGTCTTCTCACGATTGTCGACATTCTGGCATCACTGTATTCAGGAAAAGGAGAACTAGAAACAGAATGCCATACAAATTGATTTGTAGACAAGGTCTTAAGCCTGTCAGTCTGTCTAGTCAATCTTTGTAGATTGCTGGTGATCTTGCTGTGACACCAAAGCTTTTGGTAATGACATTCCTGTAATGTCCACATACAGTGTTAGCCCTAAAGGGAAACACTTTGCTCTTCTCTACCATCTCCTGATGTTGCCACCCAAGCAGCTTCAAAATGAACCAGACTGTTTGAAAAATACTTTTATCAACATTCAGAAGTAAAAATATGAACTGATTTTCCAGTGTAGCAAAGTTGCTTATCCTTTGTGGAACCTGAAGGCCACCTTCATTTTCTTATTTTAAAAACTGCAGTATTAGTAAATTCAAAGTGATAGATTGCTCTTTAATCAACCTGTACTTTTACTTTCTGTAACCCTTCGTCTACTGTGTCACTTTTATTGGAACATCTTTTACCATCCACAGAGACTTGCAAGCAGGAATTTACTGAATTTATGAGTACACAGCAGTTATTTATTGGCTAATACAAACAGTAGATAGGTAAGGCTAACCTGCTCCTAGGCAGAACATTATAATGCCTGCTAACGCAGATGTGGGTTTCTGCTGAGCCCCTGCACATCAGACAGTTAACAGTCAGGTGGGGAAGTGTGAACCTCCATTGCTGCCTAGGATGGGGCAATCTCTGTTCTTGCTGAGTTTTTGTCTTCCCAGCTCCCCACTCTTTCTTCTTATGTCTTCATATTTTTTTCATGACTTTTTATACTTTTTCATTACTTCTTCCTTACTTCCCACTCTATATATTCACTTCTGTCTTTATTTTAGCTGCAGCTACATTAGGTGTCCAAGTTCTTTGGTCCATTTTGGTGGAGTCCTCAATATACATGACATTAGAGAACATTATATTTGGAACAAAGATGGACTCTGATTAGCTGCAGAAACAAAGAATTTTAAATGGATAGTTTAAATCCAATTGGGCCCTATCCCTGCTGTAACTGTGAATATATTTGGTGTGCAGAAAATGTTAGCTTATGGACTGCACATAAGTGACTGGCCTTCTAAGCTACTGTCATATATCTCATGCCAATGAAAGGAAGTATTGTATACCTGATGTGCAATTCTGCTGAGTAATTTTAGCAATTGATTAAAAAAAGTAGAAAGGAAAGGATGAAAGAGATGAAATACAGAATTCAATAAAGAAGTAAAAGTATGTCATTTAAGAAAGAGATTGAAACCTTTTTTTGGATATGATACAAGAAAAGAAGGGCATGACTAAACCTGTTTTTTGCTCCTCTTGAAGTATTGTTCCAGATTATTGCAGAAAAGGTGCCAGTTAGTCAGCTCCTTTATGCCTCCTTATCTTTTTCGTTTTACAAGAAGATGTAGTTAGTTTTACAGTTTGCCACACAATGAAGTTGATTTTTTTTTTTCCTCGAGAATCTATTTATGCAGTAGGTACATTACTCCTAAAGAGGATTACAGGCTTAGACCCAGTAATCAGTGTTTATAAATTGTTTTTAGGATATTATGGGCAATATACTAGATATTGAAAATTATACCTATCTTCTGCTTAGTTTTGGCTCACCAGGGCAAAATATATTTGCATACTGAGTTAGATTCCAACCTTGAGATGGGTTGAGATCCTCAGCCGAGGGCCTCAGCTTTTTATTGGCACTCCTGCTCAACAGCACAGAAAGAATTTTTGCAACGGAGAGGGCTTCTGTTGATAATTAACCTTCCCATTGTACCAACCAAGGGGCTTCTCCACAGCTACCATTATTATTGTAGCCTGAATAAAATGCACAGAAAACTTGTATTCAGGAAGCATGGGTCTTTGCAGCAGGGTTGACATCAGGACTTCCTCAAGAAGCCTTATTCAGACGTATAAATCTCATTTTTGGATGTTGGATATCACCCTTGTCCCATCAGCAACAGCTGTAACAGTAGTGCTGGAATCACCTTTGCAGATTTAGGAAACTGTTTCTCCATCCAATTGCTCGCCTCTGCCTTTTTTTATGATAAGGAGGTTTCTTCTTGCTATGACTAAATGAATTCTGCCTCTCAAGTCTTTGCATAAATTGAGGGAAAAAGCCCTACTAACCAGGCTAATTTTTCAACACTTGAAAGATGCTAAGTGGAAAACATTAATCTTTTTTATAGCATGGTGCAGTTGAAAGTTACCATTTTTTTGTTTTGTTTTGTTTTATTTTGGTTTTTTTTTTCCTTTTCAGCTTACCTTAAAATGATTGGTCTGTTTATACCTGTTAGGTGTTCTCATGCAGATATTTCCTTTGTCTTTGTCTCTGTCTCGGTTCCTTAATGCATAAACACATCCTTTCATTTTTATTAGCTTACTCTGGAAGGTGTAAATAACTATAACAAATATACCATTCCTGTGTGAGACATCTCAAAAATATTGTTATTGAGTAGATTCCCAAAGGTCCTGTGAGACTGGCATCTTAACATTTATTCAGTCTGATCCTCTACAGTTCGCACTTTTTCAGTTCGAAAGACCACATAATTCTCTACTGCCTAAAGGCATGAGAGATTCGTTTTTCTCACAAGCAAAATGAATAGGTATATTCGGCTACCTCCATTTTGTTTAAAGTTTGTCTTTGAAAGCTTAGCATGATGAATTTGAGATTTCCTTTCAGGCACATTCCTATTTCTTTCTATTACTTATATTTTAAGGTTATACTTCTCACTCCTCATTGCTCAAGTGCAGTAGAGGATTATTGAACTCTTCTTTGTCAGGTAGCTCCGCCAGACTGCAGTACTACTTTTCCTTTTGAAGACCTTTTTATACCTAAAGTAGCTTGCGGTATCTTTGATGTTGCCTAATTGGAATCTCAGAAGTGGAAAAATAAATAACTGAATGAAGAGGTGAGCTGCATGCCTGAGGTTGTACATAATCTTATTTTGCTTTCAATCATTCTTCTATTCTTATGCCTTACGGCCAGGTAACCTTCTAATACTGTTGCTTTATTTATCCCTATCACCCATTCCTGGATTTGAGTCTCTCAATTATCTGTCTCCCACACCTTGAACAGAAGATCCTGGATTTGCATTTGTCTTTATGCTCCCTCTGAATCCTGCTCAAAACTTTTAACTGGCCTCTTTTTTAATGGCTTAACTTTCTTGAACAGTTATTTTTCATCCTGTCTCATCTACTTGTCTCGCCTATTTTAGGCTTAAGTTTCTTAGGATAGGACTATCTGTCTTAAAACTCTCTATAGATACTGTTCACACAGGCAGGTCAGCAAAAGTCCTGCAGCTGGTTTGACATTACCCAGCACAATGCCCGGCTGCCAGTGGTCCCACAGAAAAGGACATGGGGAACTGGTGGGCAGTGAATTACAGTCGAGGCAGCCACGTGCCCTTGCAGCAAGGAAGGCTTCCCGATGCCCAGGCACAACCGGCGGGTCAGGGGATTCTCCTCTTCCAATGAGTGGGACAGCTGTGCCTAGTTTGTAGTGCTCCAAAACAAGAAGGAGGTTAAGAAAATGCGAAGTGTTGAGTGGAAGGCCACTGAGGCGCTGGAGGATCTGTTTTGCCAGAAGGCGAGAGAGAAGGCACCGCAGGGAGCTGGTTGCAGGAGCAGTTGAGGAGTCAGAGCCAGGCACTGCTGGGACATATACACCAACAGGACAGGGGACAGTGGTGACAAGTGGCAATGAAGGAAACTCCCACTAGATATAAGGAGGCAGCTTTTCACAGGGAGCGAGGTTAAGCACTAGGACAGGTTGCCTAGAGAGGGACCTCCATCCATGGAGTTTTTTAAGACTCATCTGGACAAGGCCCTAAAGCAACCCAATCTAACTTGGAAGTTAGCCCTGCCTTGAGGAGGAGTCCCTTTCAACCTACATTTTTGCTTTTATTCTCTGGTCTGCAGTCCTATTTGCAGTATGTATTTACTTTATCATTTGCTATTTTTTAAAAATAACAATGTGCTGAATTCTGTGGAGTTACGTGGCGATTTCACAGGGATCAAATCCACTTCTAAGCCATATACTTTAATAGTCTTGACGTGGGAACGTATTGCATCTATTAAGTGTGAAGGCTATGTATGTATGGTAAAGCCATTTTTGCAGGAATATTTCTGTAATAGGGACAGTAAGTTACAATATGAAGTTCTGTTCATATTAAAAGAAAAAAAAGCATGGATCTTATTCTGAAATAGAAATAATGAGGTATAAAGAGAATTAAACCAAGAACAGTCTTTAGAGAAATGTAAGTAAATTGGACAATAAGATTGCAATGTGACTGGTGTACAAAATGGTGAAAGTAGTTTTAGGCCATTCAATCATTTGTCACATCACAAACCAAAAAGTACCCGGTGTGGCAGTATAACACAGGTTGTGCTCATTTCTTGTCATCTTGGATGTGAATGTCTGCTCCAAACTTCAGTAATTGCAGAAACCAGACTAGAGAATTAGATAGACTCAGTTTTGGAGGATACTTTTTTACCTGCACTTATTATGAAGCCAAGTCCCCTTCTTCCAGAAATGTGTATTTTTGTAGAGAGTTAAGAGTATTTTTGGAGAGGTCAGAACATTAGTAAACACAAAAATTCAAGACTTGGAGCCACAAGAAGGATAAGTAGGGCTTGCTTGTCATAACGGCAAGAGCAGAATTGATTTATAGTGTTTGACTTCTTTAAGGCCAAAGGAGAAGATGAACCTGCGAAGGTGAAACAAAATGTTTATGATATCTTGGGCTAAGATACAGAAAATAGAGTCTGATTACCAGGAGGACCAAAGATTTGTTCGGCATTAGAGTAGTATCTGAAGGAAGGAATTTGAAGTCTCGGGACGCAGAATGACTCAGATGGACAACAGAGTGTTCTAGAAAATAATGATGAGAAAACATTACCTTAATTTTTAAGTTAACCCTTTTATTTAGTAGGGCAGAATTCAAAGTCCTTCTTCTGATTTCTCTAAGTTTAGAATTATTTTTTTTCCCTCGAGCAGCATGCCACTACAATTAAGAATATTAATTTACAGCATGGCCTGGCAGAAAATACTAATCTGTAGTGTTTTTCTCAGTGGGTTGGGGCCTAGCTGGCTTTAAGCAAAAGGAAGCACCAACTGCCCTGAGTCTACTGCTTCACTTCTGCGTATGTTTAATGTTTTCCTAATTTCCAATGCACTTGCATTTGATAACGCTAAGTAAATGCTAGGTGTGTAGTCCATTGTGCAACCTTTGGAGAAATCTCAAACAACCTTATTATTATCTCCCCACAGAACATGCTAAATAGCGTGGAGAAAATAGGTCTCTTGCAGATGGACACAGAAAACAATGTGGACATTGCATTAACCAAGATGCCATCTTTTTCATTATTTATGATCTTTTCAAGAATAATACCATGTTATATGTTTGTCTGCTTTAAGTTCTCTGGGAGCATGTTTTTGAAACTAAAGCATTTTTAAATTATTTTGCTCAGTTGGTTTCATCCTTTAGTTTTAATGTTTTAAATTTTCTTTATCTGGAATGTGGGACCTATTCTTAGGCAAGGAATGGCTTGGTATCAGCTGAGGGAGAATATTTTCTGTTATGATTTGCATAGACTACTGTGTTTCATCTTCTCTCAAACAGTATTGAATGTATCAGCTGGCACCTGATGGAATTGTAATTGAGTTCAACTGCCAGCTCTGGGCAGCTACTTCAAAATAATCAAATGTTTCTATTTCTTAGAAGCGACAAGAATACTGTATCAGTTTTGTTGTTACAGTGTCTCTTAGAAACCCCTAATTTTTTTTCTGCCTTTTTGAATTAGAAAGGGTAATTTAGATATTTTTTTTTTTCATCATAGAAATCAAATTAGAGTGTGTTCTGTCCAGACAGAAATTGTCTAAGTAACTACTTCACTCTTATCTTTTCTTTCTTTTCCATGGAAGCAGTCTGTCATCCGTTTGAATTTATTACAGATTTCTGACCATGGAGAAAGAAAACATGCCATATCTCTGGTGTTTTTTAGTGACTACCAGTCTCTTTTATAATTTGGAGGGTTAAAGATGCAGAGTTAGCATCACAGTAACATTGCTTTGCCAGGGCCTTTGGTATTCCCTTCTCAAGTTTATGATCTCCTGTACAGAACTGGGCCTACAAACACCTCTTAATCCAGTTACTAAAAAGGGACTAAGTTAAATTAATATTTCCCATGCTATTTTAGTAAGATCTTCTTTTTCATTTCTAGGTGTTACGGAGTGATCAGAGAATGAACTTTATATGAAGTAAGCAGAGAGAAGCAGCACAGCCTTCTGGCTAGAGCACTGGTCTGGACCCCAAGAAGGTGAATTCGCTATTTCCTTACTCATTGTAGCAGAGCAATTTTTTAGCTTGTGTAGTAGGCAACATTTACTTGAGTGTAATGATCAGTCTTGGTCAGAGACATATCCAGGAGTGCTAAACCACTGCCTGATTTTTTACCATTGGGTCTGTGGCGTTTGGCAACAAATGGGCTCTTAGAGACAGGCTTTACATGTACCCAACTGACAAACGCTGGAGCCAGCTGCTGTGACCGTAAGATGACTGAGGAAGGCGAAGAATTGGGAATCGCCAAGGTAAAAGCATCTAGACTGTCTCCTTAAGAGACCCTGAATTTTAAATGCTGCTGGATTCAGTAAGCACTTCACATCAGCTACTTCCCTTTATGAATGTGGCCAGTAAGTCTTATCTTGTGTGGATGTAGTATTATTAAATGCCCTTATCTGCCCTGTGGGAATCCTCCTGGTTTCATATTTTTATAGTTTTTCGCTATTCCATTAATGTAAGATAGCATAGGAAACTGATGAGTTTTGTTCTTTTTTTTTAGTTCCATAAGACAGAGTTTTTTCTTAAACCACAGACAATCTCTAATAGAAATCTCTATTAGAGTTTACTGTTCTGTCTGTGGTATTCTGCCACTTCTTCCTGTCATCTATCCTCCAAAACTTTAAGGCTGTGGTCTGAAATGCTATCTTGGTTGCCACTGAGCTTGGTGGAAAGATTACAGCTCCAAGCCTACCTCAGCTGTTCTTCACCACATCCTCCCAGAAGTTATTAGATCCTCCTGTCTGACAGTAGAATTGCATCTGTAGCCTCTCCTTAACTTGTCTCTGTCAAATAACTTGCATTTAAAAATGAAGTTTAATCTCATACTAAACGTTTTGGCTGGCACCAGGACTGGCTATACATGCAGTTAAGCTGGCGGATCTGAGGAGGCAGCAACATACGGAGAAGAGAGATGTTAATGAGCAACTGGGGCAGGTCGTGGATGGTAACTTTTTCACTTAACTCACTGTCAGCTAAAAAGATATCTAGTAACAACTGTGTAGTTTTAGAAGTGTGAAAAGATGGGTGGAAAACTAGCAAAATATGTCATAGATTTGATGATAAAAATAATTTTTTCTAGACTTTCTTTTTTGCTTCTTGTCTTGCTGTGATTGGCCCCAAATGCAAGTTTTTCTCCTCATAACAATGTATTTTTATCCTGTGAGCAAGTGGGCAGCGATGCCTCAGTATGAGATTAATTTTTATTTTAAATGCTCAATTTCAACTTAGAGAATTGGGGAATGAACCCTGCTTAATGAGCAGGGCTCACTAAAATTAACTCTGAAGATAATGAGCCAGAAATTTTGCTGATTAATGCCTGATGCAGCATCGGTGAAGTCAAAACTGTTGCATAGAGTGTAACTCAGAAATAGTTTGTGATCACATCCACAAATCTTTCTTTGACAATTTTTTGAATTCTTTCACGTATTTCCTAGTACCGGAAGGTCTGCATCATTGCTGTCAAAGGTCAGGATTGGGCCTGCAGGTAGTGCAGTTGATGCAATGTTCATTGAGTCTAAAGATTTCTTTTGTCTCTCCTCAAAAAACTTGTAGCCAAATGTTACCCTGGAAGTTTTGAGGCATTGATCATGGTTGTTTCCAATACCCCTCAGAAATGCAGGCTTACTCGGGAAGATAAAAAATTATAAATCTAAGTGGATGTGTGTTTGTATGTGTCTGCGTGTTTATCTGTGCTCATGTGGAGTCCTACTTCCGGGTAAACACCCACAAAAAATATACATGTGGAAAGACACAGGAGCCGCACTGTCTGTATCTCACCATATTATTATTTTTTAATAATAATTATAGCCCTTTTAAATTACATTCACCATTTATTTAGTAATTTTCTGTAGAACTGTAGAGGAGTACTAAGTTCATATACGTAGATCCCATGTTCTAATGGGCCTAGAGTTGACTGATTAAACAATGGAATAGAGGTGGTTTCATAGCTAAATGTACCAGCCTGGTTAGTAAGGAAAAAAAAGGTTGTGGCCTACATAGTGCACTTCTGAGAGACTGTTCTACTTTCATTTATTTGTCAGTAGATACTGATAACTGGTTGCAGCTGATAAAATCATAGGAGAATTGTTTTCTGGATCAGACCAGTTTTGTGCCTTAGTTAGCTACAACATTGCTTATTTTTGCTCTTAGTTTGCAGTTCTTCACAACACAAATATGTTGCAGTCACTGTAATCACAAAAAGTTTAATATACAGATCAAGTTAAGTTTCCTAACAGAACTTTTATAAAGAAAATATCAAAGAAGTTACCAAATATGCTTGTCTAGTGTTACAGCCTTATTGAAAATTGTAGAGGGAGGAGGATCTAGGCATTGATCTCTACTTTCACAGATCCTTAACTTTAAGTAGTATGAATAATTCTGTTCCAGTGGTGGGACAACTTGATATGTAATATTGGGCATCCAGATAAGCCTTCAGAGAACCAGAATTGGATAACCTGCTGGCAAGTAGGTGACAAAGGCTGAAAGAGCATCTAAGACTCAGTGTTGTAGCTTCTTCCCTTACAATGTGTGTGAGGTATTTGACATGATATGAGAAGGTTCAGTTGTTAGATCTATAAAAGTACCCACAAAGCATGACTGAGATGAAAGGTGCATGGAATGGAAGGTCATATTTTCTTCTCAGATGGATGGTTCTTGGGCTGTAGGTGGTTTAGCAGCCAAAATTCATGGAAAAATATTTTTGTGAAAATCTTTGATTTTTTTCCCAGGGAGATCTTTTTGTTGTTATATCTTTAGAAGAAATATTTTTTTTTAATCTTTTTTTTATTATCACAGATCCTGAAGTGGCTGATTATTACTGTAAGCTAACCTTGTCTAACAAAGTAGCAACTGAAGAGGTGAAACAATGCTTAAAGTAATGCCAAAGAGTGAAATAAGTCAAGATGTCAAAAATGTCTTCTGGATAGGTTAAAAGTTATTTTCAAGAGTAAGTAAGTGAAAGGGAAAGAAATTAGGTCTGTTGGGCCTAACTCCAAAATACAATTTGGCTGTGAAAACTAGTAGTGCTCCACAATGACAGGGTTTTGTCTGAGAAATGACACCAAAGATAGAGCCTAGAGCAAGTCAGCTGGCTGTAGTTCAGATTTAGCCTTGTCGTAAACAGGTCAAGCGTTTTTCCTTTTGCAAGTGCATTGTTTATAATTACTTTTGATGTTACTGGGGTTTTGTTGGTTTCTTTTTGTTTTGTTTTTATTTAAAAAAGCAAAACCAAAAAAAGAAACTGGATTTGCTTGAGTATGTTGCCCTGGTTTGGGATTGCAGGTTACTACAAGCAGGGATTTCTAGCATGCTTTCTAGAGTTTTCAAAAGTAAAAGACTTCATGTAGACTGGTTTCAGAGCTTGTGTGAAAAGATTAACAGAGGAAAAAAAGTCTTCCAGTGATCATTATGAGGATGCTTATGTATGTGTCAAACACTCAACAACATGCGGGAATATTTGGGTCATAGAAAGAGGCCTTTACATTTCTGTAGGAGCTTTGAATACTTACACAAGTATCAAATTACTCAGTCATAATTTTTTGGTCAAAGTGGGCAAGAAAGAGGAATGTAACTCATTATACTAGGACTTAGGTTGTACTGGGTATATTTTGATATTCCTGGGAAGTGTGATATTTTGAAGAAAAACAAATGTCTCTATTAAGGTTAGCACTGAAGGAAATTCAAACACCCCAAATTCCTGAAATCCTCTGTGTGAGGAGCAAAAAAAAGAGAAGTATGTCTTGAAGTCTGAAAGTAACTGATAACTTAGAAAATAGATACTATTTAGGTCATTAATCTAATATCTATTATACTGTATCAGTAACAGCAGCTAAGTAATCAAAGAAAGAAAAGGAGGAAAATGAACCTCAGTGTATACTCTCAACATTGCAAAAACCCAATTTAATACATGGAAGAATTCTTTTGGTAACACTTATAATAATCTCAGGATTTGGCTGCAGTATATATCTATTTTTCGTTTATTTTGTTTTAATCATAACTGCAAAAATAACCTATGTTGTAGGCAATAATTTTTTGGCATGAAATTGGAATATTTTAGTTAAAATTTTTGAGTAGGTATTAGGACCTGGTATGCAAAGCTTTTCCAGGGGAAAGACCAATCCACAATTTCCTGGTAACTCTATGAAATGCTCATGTTTAAAAACAAACAAACAAACAAACAAAAAACAACAAAAAACCCCCCTACCCAACCCCAAACCAAAAGCACCTCTTGATGGTTACAGAAAAAATTGAAATACATTACTATTTTATGTTAATGATAAATGATCTGATTACTGTATTTGACTATTACAAGGTTAATTCTTCAATTACAAATCTCTTCCTTTATTGTGCTGGTTAGTCAAAGACCAATGCATGGTTACAAGTGTTATAGAGAGAATCTAGAACTGGGAGATTTATCCCAGTTGTGTGAGTATTTCTTTCAAAGGGTCTTCAAGTTATATTTTCAAGTAATTAGCACCTACCACTGGTTTTAAGATTTACAAAATTTCTCATTAAGATAGTAAATAAGGGTCATTTTAATTCTAAATGGGTTAGATATTTCTAAACAAGGGATTTCACCTAATACTGTAGAGTGCAATGTCTTGATTTGCAAATCCAAGGTGTATTTTATTTCATAGTCATCTAGTCAAATAGATCTTAGCTTATGGTTTAATAAGGTTCACTTATGAATGATGTTGGCTGTTGACATTCCTGTCAATTATTTCCATTTTATGAAAGGAAGGAACAACTGATGGGTATAAAGATGACTGTATTTCAGATGAACCTGAGTAATAGGCAGCAGGCACCTAGCTCGGCACCCTCAGCTGTTGGTGTCATGCTGCTGTGATGCAATTCAGTAGCATATGTCAACACTTCTGTAATCTTATGCAGTGTTTATTCATTGTATGGATTTATTCTGTCACGTAAATGAACAGAATATGGAAAGAAAAGCAGTCAACATTTATGTAATGAAGTTATTCAGATGTTTGATACACGCTACTGTGAATTGCCATGGTTTATGATGTTTCCTACATCTCTGCTGAATGTAAGTCAAAAATATGGTTCTTTTGAATTACATACTATACAGCCAAAGAAAGACATTTCAAATTGCACCTTGCCCTCATTTTTGAACAGTGAGAAGCATTTTATATCACGAGATGCTTTACTAGTTGACGTTTGGAAAGGATGTCTGCCTAAATTCAACCTGTTGCCTTTTAACCACTTATGTGGTTTGCTAGTACATTGTTACCTAACCTGTAAAACACACAGCGGATTCGCACTTGAATATGTCTTCTCAAAAGTGCAATGATGTGTTCATATATCTAAACCCTGTGCTTTTTAAAAGTTGCAAATAATATATTTTTGGGTTTAGATTTCATATGTACTTGAACTGCTACATGTTTTTACATTTTTAGTTCATCCTACAGTAAAAAGTGTATTTTTATGTACAAAATAAGATTTGAATTTTGTGCTTTGAGACCAATTTGTGCAAAATGATGCAGTCATGTATCCAGCATTCAGAGTCATCTCTGTTAACCACTATACATTTGTTTATATGTTTTGGCTTCTGAAGCTCTTTTTAGTATGCCTTAAATCTTTTCTTTTTAAATATGATTTGTATTCTCCTCATTGCGAATTATCTTACATGTTGTCAGCAAGGTCTTTTACTGATTAGTATGGCACACCTGTAAAGTGCATAGATTTTCTCAGCCCCATTGATTGCTGTTGCTGAAGAACAATCTAGTCTGTTTATATGTGATATATTTTCCATGTATAAAGCATATCTTTTTTTGGCAAATACCATATGGAAAGGTGTTGACATTCTATGTCATCTTTTATCTGTTTTTACCACAAAATGGTGTCTGAGATACAGTGTTTCTGTACAGATAAAAGGACAGAAAATAAGTACATAACTTGCACTATTCTGATAATTCAGCAAGCGTCAATTTGTGCAAGTATGCCTATAAGTGGTAACTTAAGCAAGTTGTCTGTTTTACTTGATTCATTTTTTCCCCCAAGAGGGAAAACTGGTCAGCTTTGAAGTGGCTTTATAATAAAACTGCAGCAACATAAAGCTTTTATTACAGATTTACATGCTTCAAAATGTTAGTCATGGCAATGGCGTGGAATTTTCTTGTCCCTCCTGTCTAGTAAAACTGTAATTGAAAATGATTATGTCCATGAGCGAAAATGTCTGGGATGTGCTGATTTATCCAGTTCAACATGGAACCTTGAATCAACTTCTGAACCTCTTGGCTGATTTTGCTTGGTACAGTAATGAGAGTGCTAGGTTATGTCAACAACTGCATGGAATTTCATATATGGAAATGTTGATTTACAGAGACATATTTATGCTAAAAACAAATATTTTTTTTAGTCATAAAAAATCTCAGACGTATCAGCCACAATTGTCACCATCTTCACTGCTCACCCACTTTATTGGACATATTGTCTTCTTTTGTTGTATCACATACTGTTACTGCCTAAAGTATAAATCAGACTTTATATTCACCTGATAAAAATGCAATCTAGGTCTTCCTCTAGAGAAGTAGGAGAAGACCTGCAAGTCTGAGCCTGAAATCTAGGAGATGGGATAATATACAAGGGAGAATTTGTAAGTCAAATTCTCAAATGTACAGATTCCTTGAGGCTGTAGGCTTTGGTTTTCCTCCAGAACATTTTTCATCTGAAGAGTCAGGCTGATCAAAATGGTTATTCCGTTCCTGTTAGGTTAGGATAGTGTTCATCAGTCTCAGTACAACTGCTCCATAATGTCTAACAGGCTAACTACACCAAAGGCACGAGCTAATTAATTACCTAGATCTCACTGTGAGGAGCTGTTGTTCATGTTTTCTTTATCTGTGGTACAGTTAAGTATTGTGCAGACGTACACTTCCAAAACCTTATCTGTGAGGCTTGAAAGACTTCTGATGTGTGCCAACAATGCTCAGAGAAATCTCACCTGGATTCTGATAACACTGAAGTAACTTTAAGATTTTCTTTTCTCTTTTACTGTATTGTGTTTTCCTAAACATTGGATCATTATTGCTGAGAGCCCTGTAGAGGTGTGGTACAGAAAGAAGAAATCTCAGATACAGTGTAAAAATTATATTCATATGCTCTTGCATCTGCACTCTCAAAGGCAGATGTTAAACTGACCAAAAAATGAATATTTTTTTTTTTTAAAATCTTTTGCTTTATGGTCATTAATATTATCTTTCATATATTATTTGCATTATGATACCACCTACAGGCCGTTGTTAGGATAATACATGGGGCTGGGTATTGCACTGATAGAATTAAAAATGAAGTCTTTGTTGGAATTACTGTGTCTCATATTTCTTTATAGTCTAATGTTACAGCATATGCTATTTAAATATAATTACTTGTGTCATGTTGTATGGCTGCTTAGAAATACCTTTATGTATATTTGAAAAATTACAGAGTCACAGAATCCTGTGGGTAGGAACGGACCTCTTGAGATCATCTAGTCTGACCTTCCCTGCCCAAGCAAGTCAGCTACAGCAGGTTGCCTAGGACCATGTCCAGTTGAGTGTTGAGTATTTCCACAGATGGAGGGAGGCTTTACAACCTCACGGGCAACCTGTTCCAGTGTCTGACTACGCACAGTAAAGACATACTTTCTTGTGTTCATTTGGAATTTCCTGTTTCAGTTTGTGCCTGTTGCCCCTTGTCCTGTCACTGGGCACCACTGAGAAGAGTCTGGTTTCCTGCTATTCATTCTCTCCCATCAGGTACTTATACACATTGATGAGATCCCCCCTGAACCTTCTCTTCTCCAGGCTGAACAGTCCCAGCTCTCTCAACCTTTCCTCTTAGGACAGATGGTCCAGTCCCTTCATCATCTTCCTGCTCCAGTATGTCCATGTCTCTCTTGTATTGGGGAGCCCAGAGCTGGACCCAGTACTCCAGGTGTGGCCTCACCAGTACTGAGTAGAGAGGAAGGATCACCTCCCTCAACATTGCTGGCAAAACAGTGACATAGCAGTGATAGGGATGTGACATTACGGAGTTTTATCTTTCCTTTTCCAGTAGGACTACTTTAAACATTACAAAGCTGGACATGTCTGCGCACAGATGTCACCATGTTTTCAAAGTCAAGAGAAATCAATATTTAGGAATTTGAACTCACTCAATTGGTTAAGTTTTTCATGCTGTGGAGCCCATCACTCAGTAAATACACTTTAATGGAGTTAAGAAAGAAGATCATTGCTTTTATAAAGTTGTGAAAGGCAGCGCTTAGAATGAATTCATACAAAATTGCTAGCAGAATTTTGCAGTCTGCGTAGGTTTATAGCTAATTTGATCTCAAACCATCTTAGTATTGAAACTAATGAATGGCTTATGGTGTCTCTATTCATAAACAGCCACATTACTGCTAGTAAGATCTCTGAAAACTTGCAACATATTCTTTGTAAAATGACTTATGGAAAGCCATGCAGTGGCTTCTTGATACTTTAATTTCTGTGTGTTACATTGCATCGTTCGTTAGCTTTTCTTTTGCAATGAAGAAAAAATGCAATCTAAAACTTTCATTAGCTTCCTCATGTGAATGCTTTCATGTTGTTTTGATATTATTGTCATAATTCCAGCACACAGCTCAAAAGAGTCAAAATTCTAATTCTTCTGGATTGGAAAGAAAATCTATGAGTGAGGCCAAATCACCAGCAAAGCTGATGTGGACAACGAATGATTGCTGATGGAATCAGGAGTAACAGAAAATAAAACATGTTTGTCAGCATGATGCATAAAGGCTCCATTTTTAGCATGGTGTTAAAGGAGAGGTTTAAACTGGAGAATGAAGTAATGTTTATGGAGAAATTTGTGAGTGTGAAGTATGACATGAGAGAAAGTTCAGGGAGATTTATTTGGAAATTCAGCAAACAGATGATGGATGTTGGACCTAGACAGATACTAAGATGAAAGTTGAATGTAGTGCTGCTCAATGGAAGAGAAAGAGAGGAGGGAAATTCTAAGTGAAAAGAAAGGAAGAGGCTACCTTTCTCTGATCTAGCAAGGGTTGGAAGTGTGAGAGAAGTGTCCTCTGAAAGGGTTGGCCACTTCAGACAGATCTCAGAGATCTTTGTAATACTCAGAAGGGAGAATTAGTGGAGATGATGGTACAAAGTTATTTGTTGTTTGGGTTTTTTTTAGTTAATAGAAAATATTTCCTCATTTTGTTGCCTCTGGTCAGGGATCGTACATGTATAACATTTGAGGGACAGGCTTGAAAGGTCATAGAATCATAGAATCATGGAATTATTTACGTTGGAAAGACCTTTAAAATCATCAAGTCCAACTGTAAACCTAACACTGCCAAATCCACCATTAAACCATGTCCCTAAGTGCCACATCTACATGTCTTTTAAATACCTCCAGTGATGGTGTCCTGCTTGCAGCTGGAATAGTGTTAATTTTCTTTCTAGTAGTTTCTGTGTTTCGGATTTGGTATGAGAGGAATGCCAATAATGCATATAGTTTTAGTTGTTGCTAGGTGATGTTTATACTATTCAAGGACTTTATTCAGCTTCCTATAGAAGCTGAGAAGGAGCATAGGCAAAACAATGGAACGGCCAATGGAATATTCCATACCACAGAAGCCATGCTTGGTATATAAATGGGGGTTGACCAGGGGGACAGGAATCTGCAGTCACTGCTTGGGACAGTCTGGGCAGCCAGTTCACTGGGTGGCGAGAGTGACTTGTGTTGTATTGCTTCATCTTGTATATTCTTTTACTATTATTATTGTTTTTGTTATTATTATTGATATTTCCCTTTTTCTGTTATTGTTCTATTAAACTGTCTTTATCTCAACCCATGAGGTTTTTTGCCTTCCCTTTCCGCTCCTTTTCTCCCTCTTCTCACTTCCCTTCTGGGAGGGGAATGGGGAGAGCTGTGCAAGCGGCTAAGTGGTCCTAGCTGCGGGCTGGGGTTACTATTACAGATGGTGACTCAACCACTTCCCTGGGCAGCCTCTTCCGATGCTTGATAACCATTTCAGTGAAGAAATTTTTCCTAATATCCAATCTAAACCTCCCCTGACACAACTTGAGGTTGTTTCCTCTCGTCCTATCACTTGTTACTAGGGAGAAGAGACCGGTGAGTTTTAAAAAGTTACTGAGTTTGTATCGGATGATATGTGGGGGCTGATAGACTACTGTCTAGTACTGCACTACTACTGAGGAGATAGTGCAGTATGTCTTAAAGAAAACACTTAATGTACACCTTTTCAAAGTTGCTTTTCCCCATTTGCTCTGTCTATTATTCTTGGGAAAGGGTTTTGTGTTGTGTCTTGTGACTCATGAGATCTAGGAAGGAAGTGGTTTGCAAAAGATTTTTCACATGAAATACCCTGTTATTTGTTACACAGGCTGGAGGAGTTTTTTTCAGTTGAAAAGCTTGTGATCATGACAAATACTGTTGTATGAAAAGATATGCAGATATGCTTTCTGGCAGATGAGGTTTGCAAATGATGTCAGTTTTCAGAGGTGGAAAATGGAAGGGTAAGCTTGAAATCATTTACAGTGTGAGGAGTATCCTATTTATTAAGTGAACTGTGCAGTAGTTGCTCTTTCTGCAAGTTTTTTAGATATGAACCTGTACAGAGTTTATTCCAAAGAACATTATCACACTGAGAGCAGACAGAAAATATGGTTGAAATGGCATTTGAAAGGGAAAGGTTTAATCTCCTTTCCAAATACTAATTAAAACCAGTATTCCTGACAAATGGCGCTACCTAAACTCCTACAGAATCTGGGGAACCAACATATCTTTATATTGAGAAATTTTAAAGGCTCGGCATATCCTGACACATTTAAAAACATTTTATTTTATAACACTGCTTTCCTTTTTCCATAGCTCATAAAAATATTATTAGACTAAAGCAGTTTGTGAAAAGGCTGTATCCTGGTTATGAACTGTTGGACTGTGACTGATGAACCATATAGTATTCTTGCTCTTTTTCTTACTCTCTGAATACTAATTTATGTTAGGCATACCAAGTCACTCAACTGTATGTCTTTATGTACATTTGAATTATGAAGAGCATCTTACATACTTAAGACCCTGTATTCCTTCATAACTTTTAAAAGATTCCATTTATATATATATATTTTGCCTGCTCTAGGTGAACCTGCTCTGGCAGGGGGGTCGGACTAGATGATCTTCAGAGGTCCCTTCCAACTTCTGTGATTCTGTGTTTCTGTGGTATTATTATGTTTGCTCTTTTAGTATAAAAAGGTGCTGTCAGTAATATGGTGCCATGTACGTACAATATGTTTCTATATGTTACTCCCAAGAAACAGGAGAATGGTAATGCCTTTGCACTATGCTCTTACATTTTTCATGGAAATTAAAGAACAATAGAATTTGTCGTAGTGTATTATCATGAATTTTTTGTGAGTCCTCTCTATGAAAGGAGACAACATTATTCAACCAATTAAATTGCCTGGAACAGAGAAACTTCTAATATCTAGTGAATAATTATAACTTGAAATAGTGTGTACTATTTGCTTAAATAGCTGTATAAAATTTATGGGGTCTGTACTATTTAATGAACAGAGTGAAGCAGATAATGTCAGTTGTTCAACTCTTTTGCAGTATGTCAGTATTTCTTCTACCAGTGGAACCTGTTTCTTGGCAAGGACCTGAATATGTATTTCCCAAATATCCCAGTTCCAAATGTCTCTTATTAGAAGCAGCTTGTGCATAATAAAGATCACGATCAGGTCTTTTACTGGATAGGTAACAGACTATTTTAGGTACTAGTCATCCTTGGTCCTCATTGAGTACTGCTGTGTTTAGTGATACTCCGATCACTTTGCACGTAAAATGATCAGGTAGTATTTAGCTGTACACAGGAGGGTGTTTTACCAATAAAGAGAATGAATACAAAAGACCTGATCTTAATTCTGATTCATCCAGTGTGATTATGGATATCTCATTTGCAGTAATTTCTTCTATCAATGTTTGGTTGATACTTGAGCTGAGATAAATTAATACAGTTAGATTCCTTTTATGGTCTTTATTTGGAGCTTCTTCCATAAGGAGGGGACAATGCACCTGAGTTAGACCATGTGTGTTAGCAGTGGTTTTATTTCTTGAAACTTTCGCATAACTGTTAAGAATTATCTCCATCTGCCAATAAAAAGTAATTTTAACTAAAATATGGATTGTATCTCTTGCATCTTCTTCGTGTCATTGTATGTATGTTTCTAGTCTCATTTTGGAAAAAGCTAATGCATCTTCAGATTGAATTTGGACACATTGCCATTTAGAATAAACAGATACAGAAATCTTGACATATCCTACACAATGGAAATTCTGAGTATGGACTGACTTCATATATTTCTTCAGGAATCTAACTTTGTGTTTGTGTTTGAATAATGAAGGAATTGCATAGATTTTCTTTCTGTAAGTTCCAAAACAGAAAAAGTCATCTCGTATGTAGATATTTCCTTTACAGATTGTAACCAGGAGGACACTTTTCTCATGTTTTAGATTTAACATTCTAAAATTGAGTTACGTGTTCAACATTCGTACATCATGTATGCCATATTCTGAATACCGTCCCGATTAGCTAAATCTTAAATTTTAGGGAGAGTAAAGACAATCTGGGATGTATATTTAAAAATCTTTTACATTAGTACAGTACTGCAGCATGTAAAGGAAAAGGGACTCAATCTAATAATACATACTGTCTGTGTATGTATGTGTATCCGTTATCCTGCCCTCCTCCACTGCTAACAACTTTTATACTATTGGCCAGGTCTTGCCAAATTCCACAGATGGTTAGAAGTCTGAAAGATGTAAAGTTTCCTATAAATTTTACAAAAATAAGTACTGTTTCTAGGGGGAAAGACTGCTGTGTGATAACACCTTCTACTAAATATCCCACAATC
The DNA here is from genome assembly GCA_008921705.1 of Burhinus oedicnemus. Classification (NCBI taxonomy): domain Eukaryota; kingdom Metazoa; phylum Chordata; class Aves; order Charadriiformes; family Burhinidae; genus Burhinus; species Burhinus oedicnemus. The sequence continues at coordinate 1,465,979 of VFFE01009068.1, read as the reverse complement.
AGGAAACTACTTGAGTTATTTTGATTTTGTTTTTATGACATAGCTATGTATTTCTGAGCTTGTAGTGTTATGAAGTGTGTTTCTTTCTAGGGATGTTGCGAAAGAAGGTGCTAATTGTATCACAAAAGGACAGTCTTCAAAGTTAAAATGGTTTGCAATGAAAAGGACTTCAATTGGTGTATTTTTGTCATTTCTGCTGTAAATATATGATTGGATAAAAATCTTGTATACTAATTAATAATTCAATTTTTGCAAACTTTCTAATAAACCAGTGGAAAATTGTGCAAGGATTTTCTGATTAATTCCTGGACTATATGCTATTCAGTGTTACACCAGAGTGCCTCGCTGAAATGGTGAAGTTATTCCTGAATTATGATAGTACCTCTGAAAGGAGATTTTTTTATTTGCTTTATTGGACTTGATTGAAACTTCTGGGGGATTATTATGATTATTTGCCTGTTCTCTTACAGTATGCTTATAGAAATAGCTGGAACTGCTACGTAGCAACTTTTAAAAATGCAATTTGCAAAGCAGAGTTAGAAAATATCAGCAAGAAGCCTAAGTAAAATCCTATTCTGAATGAAATGCTGATAATTGAAAAGTAATTCAAGATACATAAAGTATTTAGAACTTCCCAATATGAGAACACAGTAAGAACATATGCTTTAACTGCAGAAAAAAATCTCAAAATTGAGCAAGAGTAGTATTGTTTTAATCTTTGACGATCAAGTGAAGGCAGCGATACTCAGGCATGTGTGTATAGGAGAAAGAAACTGTAAGAAGGATGACAATTTATGGACTGTTAAAATAAGAATTTTAGAATCTTATGGAAAATAATGTTAGGAAAACATTTTTGTCATGGAAAGGCCAATTTACTGTCATATACATATTTATAATACATTCATTTTGGAGGTATTACTTCAACAATTTTAATGTGTGGTTTTTTTCTTAGATACAGACAAAAGGCGATGCTTCTGCAACTGTTGTTCTGTACAGTGAACTACAAACAATCTCTCTTTACACAGGCAAGAGTCACTTCACGATGTCTCGATAGCATGCATAACATAGCGTTATCACCAAAATGGAGTAATGAAAGACTTCGATAGTCACTTACTAAAAGCCAAATGTGGGTGACCTAAAACTTAAAGATAGTTTAATTTAAATAGTAGTTTGTTCAGCACTGGAGTGATAGGTGGTGTTTGAGCAGAAGATGGAGGACTGTACACACTAGGGAACTGTGGTTCACTGGCTACCAAGTAAATAAAGACTCTGTTCCCAGAATCAAGCTCTGACAACAAACTTGTTCTGGATATAGGAGAAGAAATGAATAGATTTTGTGTGTGTATGTGTCTGGGAGTGGATTTATGTATTTTTTAACACCTGAACACAAGTATAGGTGAAAATAGGAGAAACCCCGACTCAAAGAGCTGGAATTTTGTCCTATAAAAACATTGATTTAGGATTATTTCAGTGAATAAATATTCACAAGACAATGATCTGAATCTTTTCTTATAGTTAAGAATATCAGAGCTGGAAAAACTTTGGAGTTTTCAAATCATAATTTAAAGTGACAAAGCTCTTGCTACTTGTCTTTTGAAAACACGACTTAAGGACCTAGACCTTTTAGACATTGTTAAAAACCCTTCCACCACCCATGTCATGCCATTTCATTTATGTGACCTAACCAAGATTAACACTGAGTTTTTTTCTTTGTCTTCCTCACTAGTGGACAAGTGTGAAAGTTTCCTGTTTAATGTAAACTTTCATGATTATTTATTAATTCTGTACTTAAATTACATAACCAGGAAACTCTCTATGGTGAAAATTTAAGCTTTTCAGTAAAAGGTGCATTGGCGATGATTCTGCTGTAACTACTTTCAATAAGCTAGTGCTTGCTGTAAGCCAGAAGGTGAGCATGATGCTTATTCTCTATGTAAGTACCTGAAAACTTCCATTTTGGATTTCACAGTACTTGACAACAATTACTTCTTTCTTAGCTCATAATGGTCTGTGTTTTCAAGGGAACAGAAACCTTGAATAAAAAATATCCTTGTGACCATATATTTTACTTTGACATTTTGGGAGTTGTTTTTCATTAGAATGTTAATGGAGTATCTCCAGCTAGACCTCTGCAAAATGATATCACTTCAGTCTCAATGGAAGTGGAACAGTTGTCTTCTTTCTTTTCTAACCCTGAACTGTATGTGTTGGTAAATAAACAATTTAAACCCTTGAGCTCTGTAAATCATCTGGTAAAACATTTTAGCATCTGAGAATTTGCTTCAACAGCTATTGTTGGATGATCCATTATAACCAAACATATCAACCTTGGTTATTCAGGAGGTTTACATAAAAAATAAGATTATTTCTGTAGCCAACTGCATAAGAGATGCCTTAGACCAGCTGCACTTTTATCACCAATGGAAAACAGCAAATGAATGAAGCGATAATGAACCGTGTATTTATCAAGGAGCCACTGTAATAGTGTTGATTTCAATACCTTGTTTAGCTGATGAACTGATTTTTCTCCATTCTCTCTGGAGTGCAATTTATATAAACAAATAAGCTTCTTTGCAGGCACCCTGCTAAACGCATTGCTTACATGATTTCAGTATTGTGATGTTTCTTAATACTCCAAATGTCAATGAATTATACATCTCAACACTGAAATATTTTGTTTTGCCAGACTTCTGATAAGAAAGCTACTACTTTATAGATGGATGCAACTTGGACAAACATAGATAAAAAGTAATACACTTTTTTGAGATTTAATTTGACCTGTTGTGTTCCGTATACTGTCTGAGTGCCTAAACAAAATGAAAATTACAAACTTCCTCTTCAACCCTGGATTGTAGAATGGGCTTCAAATATACTAAAAGCTAAAGGCCTCTTTCTTCAGCCTGGATTTTGGGTATGTTATTTGCCATCACTTAAAGAAAATATATTTCTTAATAACCTCTTTAACCTTCTTTGCACACCTAGTATTTGCTGTCAAAAAGCTTCTACTTATGAAATATGAAAGTGGTTTTGTATTTCTTTGTAATGGAAAGTTATTGCCACATGAAAATACCTTGCTTCCTACTTGTGAAATAATATCCTTTTCAAAGGTATTTAGTAAAAAATATATCTGGAAAAAAACCAACCTAAAGTCTTGAGAATATGGTTTTTTATCAACTACATGTTACATTTTAGAAAAGGAAGTATAAGTTTTTGAAGCCATTATATTTCACAGAATCATAGAACATCCTGAGTTGGAAGGGACCCACGAGGATCATTGAGTCCAACTCCTGACTCCACACAGGGCAACCTAAAAGTTAATCCATATATCGAAGAGCGTTGCTCAAATGCTTCTTGAACACTGACAGGCTTGAGGCTCCCTGGGGAGCTTGTTCAAGTGCTTGACCACCCTGTCAGTGAAGAACTTTTTCCTAATATGCCCTTGATGCTTTAAGCCATTCCCTGGCATCCTGTCACCGGACACCTGAGAGAAGAGATCAGCACCTCCCTCTCTGTTCCCCCTCATGAGGAAGTTGTAGACAGCAATGAGGAGTCTCCTCTCCTCCCCCCTCAGTCTCCTTTTCTCTAAGCTGAACAAACCTGGTATCCTCAGCTGCTCCTCATAAGTCATGCCCTCTAGGCCTTTCACCATCTTTGTTGCCCTTCTTTGGACAGATTCTATTATGTCCTTCTTGTATTATGGAGCCCAAAACTGCACACACTATGCTGAGCATAGTGGAACAATCACTTTTTTCAGGTCATTAGCTATACTGTCCTTAATGCATCCCAGGATGCAGTTGGCCTTTTTGGCTGCCAGCACACACTGTTGACTCATATTGATCAACCAAAACCCCCAGATCCCTTGCACAAACATTGTGCAAGGGGAGTATTTTTTTTCAGAGTATAAACAACAAAAATTTTCAGCTTTCTGTGAGATAAATGTTTGGATAAAGACGTTGTAGTTCATAACTTTTCGCCTATTGCCTATTGTTAATGCTACTCAGTATGCATCAAGAGCTTACTGCACCGTACAAGATGGAATAGCCTCTGCAATTGGGATCACCTGCTGTAGAGGGAACAATGAGTTTTATGTAGAAAGTGTTGGGCAGAATATATTCATTTTCTATCAAGCTTACCTTAGTAACTTGGTTTTTCACGGGTTTATTTATTCAGTAAATCCATGTATTGCTCCACATTTTTTTTCTTGCTAAAGAAGTAGCAACAGCGGTATGTTCAAATCCATTTTTAAGCCTTTTATTATGACTTTGATATACAAATACTGAGCTGGTGGCTGTGTAATTCTGTTGCTGCCCATATAGGTATAGATTTTTGCTGGTTGTGGATCTGGTTCCTGGAGAGTTGATTTAAATTAAATGGCCTTGACAAATATGATACAAGTATTGGGAGAATATAAGATAAACAGAATTCTTGGTAGTAGGTACATTTCAACTGAAATCTTCAATCTGCCTCAGTAGAGTCCAATTGACTTATTAAGCGAGCACCAGAGCACACTGCTCTGCTCTAAAAAGAGCACCTGCCCTTATTTTGCTATATGGAGCAAGTAATTTATTCCAGCTCAGATAATAATTCAGCTTTTTTTCTCTGCTGTTCTCTGTACAGTTACTTGCTGATATACTGAGCGGAGAAGGAAGCATGAGGTTTTTCACTCCATATTCTTTTTAGCCTCCTTGATGAAGGGAAGGATGCTCTAATAAGTTGAGGCCCTATGAATGTCATATTCAATTCTGTGATCCAAAAGGTAGTCTGGGGTTGTGAAGTTGGAAACCACACAAATAAATAAGATAAAATTTCTTCTGCAATAGAAGGGGTTTGAACTCAGTAGCCAAATTATTCACTCTTGTCTTATACTTCTGCTCCTGGGGCAGCAACAGCACTGCAGGGACAAGGGACGAACTCCTCAGAGTTGTCCTCTGTAGGGATGGTCCCTGCTTAACCACAGAAAGTTAATCCAGACCTCAGCTTGAAGCACAACTGAAGGCTTATGCTGTACCTCTGCAGTTCAGGTTTCCTCAGGTTTCTCCGCAAGGGAGATGACATTCTCACAGGGCTAGAATTGTGCCCAATGGTGAAACATGGTCATGAATGTTGTATTATCACTCTGCTGATGTGTTTAACATATGTGTTTAAGGCATTTGAAAATAATTTAGGTATAATATACTTGCCACGTTCTCAATCTTCCTATTCTGTGACTCAGGAAAGAACATGGGTTCATGTAAATCATATTTTAGGTTTGCTTTGTTAAGGCCTCTGAAACAACAGTTTGGATGACTGTGCTTTTCATATATATATCTCTATATCTATCTATCTATATATATAAAAATTAATAAAATAGCATTGTAGCCTGGGATTTGTGTGTGTGATTTCCCAATATTTCAACTCTCCCAATATTTCAACTCTCCAGCTCTCATTAATCAAAATATTTTTTCATTCAGATCGGCTTGTGAAATACTTTATTGAGCTTACAGTGTTGAACCTAATGCCTCACAAGGTTTTAGCTCCTGTTATTTAAACTACTGTCATGTGTACCCTGCACATTTGCGATGGGCTGCAAAGTGTTACTGGAAAGGAGTTTTAAGCAAGTTCTTCCCTTGCTCAAGAAGTCATTTATGTGTCTGTAGTCATCATAGCTCTTATAAGACTGTTCCCTGCTCTTCAGAAAACAGTCATTTATGCAATTCTTGGGCTGTTTTTCCTTTCTGTCATTTAAAAGCATTATAAAGCGCTCAGTTTTATCTCTTCGCCATTATTAAATAATCCATAGATATACTCAACGAGATTGACTAGTAGTTGTTGGTTCCGTTACAGGAAGCAAGAAACGGATGTTGGATTTGTATTTGCACACTGTGTTAGAGTCAGATTGGTAAGAGCTACTTTGGAGTTTCAATGGGTAAGAAAAAGGGGGTATATAGAAAATTCTGATTTAGCAAGTGGAAATGATTGGAGGATGTGTGAGTATTAGGCTGGTTTGATATTTATATCTGGGACATGAGAATAATTAGCATTCTGACAAATAGGTTTAAGAATAGTCCTAGATATGCCATCTGTATTGTCCAAGATAAGTAGATGAGACATAGTGAAACAAGGAAATAGGAAAGCTCTCTTTGTCAATCACTTGCTATAACCATCTGAAAGAAAAATAGCTTGCAGAATGAAAAATGAGAACAAACAGAAAGGACTATTGAATGAACTTTCCACTTAATTTCTATAGCAACCAATAAAAACAAGTGTTTGACTGCTGTATGTCATCTTCAAGATAGGCAATTGCAACTCATGAGGTTTAATTTGAAAGAAAGGTCAAATTCAGTACTTTCCATTTAGAAAAAAAAGAATGAGAGAAATCTTGGTATTCTAAATACTAGCCTTGTCCTATACAATGCATAAATATAAAAATATGTAAAATATTATATTTTTATTCCAAAATAGATGCTTTTTGTTCATTTCCAGAATGCTTCTTGTAGTACTATTAGCATTGTAGAAAGAGCAAATTATTCCCACTTGCATAAGGAGTTGTTGTTCTTGATTCTGAAGATGAGAGAAAAGAAGATTCAAGTGAGAGTTTATGTATTGGCCCTGGATTACATGAGACATAGTACGAAACATTACCAAACAAGGAGAATGAAGTACAAGGAGTGTTTTAGCTACATTTTTAAGATCATCAGCTACTCTGCCTGAGTATGTAACACTTCTAGCAAATTTTGAAAAGCCCCTGTCATCAATTTACTGGTATTCTACTGAAAGACAGAGTAGCCAAGTTAACACTAAGGCAAAAATGGAATTTGCAGGATGTCTCTTGAAGCAACAGTGGAAACTTGTAAGTGAAGAATAGATCTCGGGAAGCTGATTTTTTTTGTGTGTGTGGTGGGTTTTTTTTAATATATATTGTATGTCACACCATCTCATAAATATGAAGGGATAGCTTTTAGTTACCACCTTTATCACATTGTCTCAGGCTTTTATCAGGACTGCTCACCCACACAGTCTGCAGCAAACACCCAACAGTTCATGTCCTCCAAAATTTCCAAATTTTGCTGTTTGGTTTATTTAATTCATATATTTATTTGGGAAGAGTTATGTTAGCATCTAACTTTGCATCTCTTCTCTAGTTTCAACAAAGTTACAGTTTGGGGTATCCATTTAGTACTGTAAGTGAACTCTTGATAGTGTAACACATTTTTATCCATAGCTGATTTGATTATTTACTATGACTTTTAGTATATCATAGGAAGTGCAAGGTTTTGAACAAGCATGTTTCCTTTCAGATCAGAATGGGTGAGTGGAAAAAGAGGCATATGCCATATATAATTATTATTTTAGAAAATGTGAAATAAATCATGGTAGTAAAATTAATCTGCCTCCTCAATGAATGCACTAAAGAATCTGTTCTATTTTGGGGAGTGTTTTTTCTGCAATTAACTGAGTACTTGGAACAAATGGCTTGTTCTTTTCTGCATCCTATGCATAAAATAATTCACCATGTCACTGGCACGCTTTATTTTCAGAGCCATCACAGAATATTTTAATTCCGTTCCCTATAATATTGTGGGAGTTAATGCATTCGTTTAGGCTGAGCTGGAACTATACCTTGTGCCAGATCACACATTTCACGACGCCAGCCAAGGAGATAATTTAGTAGGATGGTTTGTGCATACTAAGAAGCAGTCTAAGAACATTTTCACTCCTTTAAGTATTCAATTCATGCCTTGTCACTAATTATGAAGATAGAAAACAGATACCTTAAGCTCTTGGCATTTATCCAGCTCAGCCATTCATTTTGGAGCACTGAGCAGTGTGAGTTCTGGTAGGGTGCTCTGAGTACTATCAAAATCCCAAGCTATAATAGAGGTGCTTAACATTAATGTTAGAGTCACACATAGGAAAAGCAGGTGTTTTCTTATTACCTGCCTGAAAACTATGGATGCATCAAATTTTTGCAGTCAATTTTATCTCTTAGCAGAACAGTAATACGATAAGTAGCATTCTTACAATGTTACATCTCAGTTTTTATTGCAAAAAATATTCAAACATGATTTCTTTCTCTAAATTTATGTATGTCAGTGTAACGTTTGCCCCACAAACACCTAAGCAGGTAAATTGTCTTTTGTTTTCCTTTAATTGTTTGTCTCTTAATAATGAGAGCTTTACTTGCAGCAGTAACTTTTTCAACAATGGAGTATGTGTTTCCCACCTTGTATTATTATATTGCCTTTGTTCACTTCTCTGACTTTGAGTGGTCTAACAGAATGCAACTATTTATTTTGAAAAATAATGCACCTTCTCATGCATTAATGAGTAAATAAATATAACCTTACTGCTAGTCTGTGACAAAAGTATTACTAGATATTATAAGACTCCAATGAGGAAAAATTTTCCCAGCATAAGACTTTTGAACCTCATAGACTATTAGGTATTTGTTTGTTGTTATTTAATATTGCTAATTTCTTCTTTTTATAATATTTTGTCAATGCTATACTCTGCATTTTCAAGTGTGGTATTTAAGCTTGTAAATTTTTTTCTTTGTTCTAACTTCTGATGGTCAAAACTTGGGAGAAGATTGTTTTAAAACAAAATCAAAACTTCTGAAAAATGTAGTTTCAAGTCACTGAAATCATCAAATCATTGATTTTTATTTTCATTTAAGAATATGGCTAATAAAATCTATCTGCAAATATTTTGAAACAATCATTTTAAAATAACAATGTAACGCTTGTTTTTCTGATATAGATGTAGTCAACAGCAGTTTCGTATGGAATTTAAGCATTCTACCACAAAAATGTTCTAACCTGATTCAGCTATAGTAATATATATATTTATGTCAATGGCTATGTGAGTAGAAAACAGAAAGAGTTTTGCAACCTGGGACCAGTTCTCTGGAGTAATTTTCTTTTGAAGATGGTGGGAGTTAGTCTTATCCTTGGCAAAAGGCGTAGGGTCCCTGCTTATGAATTTACTCTTTGGCAATGACTCTTCATGATTATTTGAGCTGTTTCTCCACAACATCCTGAATTATAGAACGGAACAAAACTTATTTCTTTATTAGTATAATAGCCTTAAAAATTACTAGCTCATTTAAATAAAGAACTTTTCAGGTTGGTGATATTCCATGTGAATGCTTAATAATTACAAAAAAACAATGTTAAGCTGACAAAATTCAGAATCCAGGCTAAATTAAAACGGAACTAAAATCTCTTAATTATACAGAGCTTTACAGGTGTGGAAGTCAAACTGTCATAAACACTGCATCCATAAAGACTCAATCTTTTTTTAATTATTAGAGAATCTTGTAAGCATCAACATACTGAAAAGTTAACACAGATTCAAGCCAATGATACAAGTATGCGCATTCCTAAAATTTTTTTTTCTGTTCCTTCTAAGAAACGATATTCTTTAATTTCAGAATAGTCTTAATGTACAAGTGAGGAGAGAGACAGTTGAAGGGGTGGTTATGAAAATTGAAACAGTTTATTGTTATGTAAAGTACGTATGTTCTCTCTTATAGTTGAAACATAGTAGTGCTTTGGGCTTCTTTTCTGTATTTTTTATGACCTTTAATTAAAATTGAATCAGAAATATTGCAAGGCAAATAAGAGTAAAAGAGAAGGTACAATACAATAAAAAAAATCTGAAGTTATTTTTATATAATATGTGTGTGTGTGTGTGTATGCAAAAATTGTACGTATACTGGAGAGTTATGTTTTAAGTTACATTCCTTACAGTTCAGGGGACCAAAAGAATAAATATTATGGACTAACATTTGCAAATCACAGGACAGTTTAATTCAAATGCTGTATTCAGCCAAAAACTGAAATTCCATCTGGTTAGCTCAGTTTCATGCAAGTGCTCTGAGCTCATTAGAGTTAGCTTGATTGAACATTTTTTCTTTTTTAAAATCAGACATAGTGTGATAAAGCAGTTGCAGGACCTATTTTAGATGAGAAACAGCTAGACAGGAGGCCTTCTTAGTTAGTAGGCAGAGAACATTTTTTATAGCGGTTTTTGAGTTTTACTTGTAGAATGGCTTCCTTTTATCTGTCCACCGAGAGTAATTACCAAAATTGCTGGGACCACTGGGCAGTCAGCCATGATTCCTGGCATCACAGGCACAGCTGCCTTTAACCTAGAACCTCAAGAGTTCACATGAAAATTTTTGCAGATAAGGAGTTTTACCCTTGTTTTCCCTCCCTCCCATCCCTACACCCTCGTCCGTCCCCTTGGGGGTGAGGGCATGACTGAAAGAGAAAGTAGGGATTTTGCTGTGCAGAAGCTCAAAAATTGTGACCATTATAGCCAAGAAATGTGTAGGACTTCAATGGCTATCTGCAGTTATAGTTTATTTTCTGAATTTCACAGAAAAGTTTTCTTTGACAGTACACTGACACAAGGCTGGGCTTCCTCCTTAACTGCGTGCCTTTTTTCTCTGACGAATCAAAGAGTTTATGAACTAAGTCACATATTTTGTTCTGATCTGTGTTTTCTGCTCCATTTATTAAAAAGCTGTGAGCTATTTCTTCAGAACACGTTTGAGGGGGAAAAAAAACAACAAAACCAACAAACCTTGCAGGAATCAGGGATGTAAACCTAATGTTATTGAAGTCAATCACGCAAATCAAACTGATTACAATGTGACAAGCATTTACTCCACCAACTCACAAAATTCAAATTAATTAATTTTTTCTCTTTTTATAACATGTTCTTGTTTATTATAATATTCATAGAAACATCTTGAGTGCCTTGGGATTCTCAGGGTATATAAAAAAAGATGACAGAAGATGCTTCCTAAATCATACCAATCATAATGCTTAAGCACACACATACTCTCTAAACTGTCCCAAAAGGACTTTTTTCCCCTATATTACAGCCATCAAAACTCCAGCTGTTACCTTGGTGTCTCTGTGATTGCTCTTCCTCTTCACTGAAGAGATGCTTGTCTCCTTTGACAGGGCCATCACAGGAATTGTCTACCTTATTTTGGCTTAATTGATTGTCCAGAGTTTGCAGTTCCACACTTGCATCCAAGTCACTGTGATATTCGGGCAAGAAGAGGCTTATTGATGTTGTGTAGGAGCCTGAGTCTCACAGACTCTTATTTATTACCATTTTTCTCTTCTTTCTATGCTACTATTTACATGACTGTAGACAAACTCTATCATGTGTGTTTGTATACAGTGAAAGCCAAGGGGTTAGTTAAAAGAAATCTGCTTCCAATATGATTGTCATATTTTAGATCAGGTATTTAAAGAAGCAAACAAATAAACCCAACCCTTCAGCACACAAAGTTATCAGAGATGTTTTTATAGGACATGGTTAATACTGATGCTTTTGTAGTAAGGAGGGTGTCAGATACTGACTGATCCTGTGCTTGAATTTGTTTACTTCATTTACATTTCACACATGAAGGATTTATTTGAATGATCTGAGGAGAAGAAAGATCTTTTGTGCTGGACTTTGATTTATATTTGTATAAAAATGATCCTAAGGTTTTAATTCTCTTAAAATGTTAAGTCATGAAAAAAAAAAAAGTAAAAAAAAGGGAACTTGTAGTAATAATAGAAGGTATTTAAAAAGCCTTTACATTTTCAAACCGATGTGAAAAGAGCTGGAATTGTTTTGTGTTAATAAAGAGGAAAGAAGGAACGTAGGAAAAGACTTCCCTGCACTAAGTATGAACTCTGCTTCCTGCACCTCAGTCTGTGTTGCGCCGTGCTGACTTTGTATTAACGACTCATACGCCCTGATAGGAAGTGTCACTGCTGAAGCTGGTTAAGGTTTTGTGTTACTCATTCAGCTTCCTGAAATGAGTAACAAAGGACAGGTTTTTAATGGCATAAGGTGCACCTTAGTGGCAGGAACCACTTCTGATGCAGGTTCCTCATTTTAAGACCCGAGCCCTGGAAGAAGAAGGGGGAACCTTCCCTGTCCTGAATCTTCTGATGTGAAAACTGCAGCAGGCTGTTTTCTGAGCCAAATGTCATTCGCTGCAGATCAAACACACTGCTGCAGTCCCAGCTGAGCAACTTTAGGATTTGTCAGAATTAAATGGAAAAACTGTATTTTGTAATGTGATTTCATTTGTTATGAAATCTAACTAGGTTTCTTATCCAGTAAATGAGCCATCCAGCCCAGACACAGAGTGCCCTTCCTTGCGTGGTCTGTTCTATCTGAATGAACAAAGTAGGAAAGAACCACTGAGGATAATAGTCTGTGGCATAGAAAAGCATGCTATGTGCAGGAATATAAATACACTCTGAAACCAAAATCTGATTACAATTGATGAACAATATAACATGAATACATATAGATATAGAAACTCTTGCATATTTAGATATAAATAACTGGCTTATTGAAAAAATGTACATTTTTCCTTCTCTTGTGACCTTTTCGCAGTTCCCTGTCTTCCACAATTGTGTGTTTATACAACAGGGAGACAACAGGTGCTGTTGTTTGTAGAGAGATTCCAATTTTAGTTTGACGTAATGTTCTATGTTCTATACAGCCAAATCTGAAGGACCCTTTCAGCCCTTTCAAGTAATGGACATTAAGTCAAACACGTAGTTTTTTATATTTATGTGTTGTAACTTTGGTGAAATATTATTGCACACACAAGATAACTTGCTTTGTCCAAATGAGCCAAAACCCCCACTCTTTTCCATCAGTAGCATCACTTTTAAAGATATTTCTGTAATAGCCTTATTTCACAGCAGCTGTCAAAACAATTAAAGGCATATATACTGAATGCATGTAAAAAAAACTGTAGAGAGGGGATGGGATATCTGATAGAGGATATTTTTGTCTTGAGCTCAGTTTTGTGAGCTAGGTTTAATAGATGAACAGAAATCTTCTGTGCTGTTGTATTCTCAGGTGTTGTCTTGCAGCATGTTTATTTGCTTTGCTGTTATGTAGATTTAGATGATAGATATCTTGATGACAAAATAAATATTTCTTTCTGGTACAGGGGACAACGTGGGGAAAAAAAGAAAGTTAAAGCAAAGAAAAGGGATTATTTACCTCCTGAAAGGATTTTCTTATTTTACAGACATATATCTTATTTCTGGAATTATGACAGCAGCAGATTATGAGCTTTAGTTGTTCTTAAAGAAGTCCTGAATACTGTTGTTCCTAAACTTTCCCTTAGTGGTGAGCCCTAAGACCAAGATAAAATTTTCTTTACTGATACAGCTGTGATCATGCCCAAGTCTTTCCACTGTAGAGCTTATCTAACTAGGGAAAACACGATTAGAATTACTCCTCTTTATTTACTGTTGAGTGTTTCAGTGAGTATGTAAGAGACCTACAAATAAAGCGTATTTTTACATTTTCTTTTGATGCTTTCATTAATATTTTATAAACCTCTTCAAAATAAAGTAAACCACAAAGAAGTGCATACTAGCTTAGTGAATGAGAACTTGTATTCTTATATAGGTACAATAAAATATTAATTTTTATTTCTGTAATTGAGTGTGAATCCAAAGAAGCAAAGAAACAGAGGTTTAAGCCTACATAATTTGACCTCTCTGCATAGTTGTTAGACTTTACATCTCACATTTGGGGAGCTTCCTTATTATTTGAAAAATAAATGTATTTCATCAAGAAACGTGTATGTGAGATAATTTTATATCCTTCTGTGAGTTTACTATTGTACGCTTCTTTCTACTGCTTGTGTAAGTCATACAAGTTATGTGCATTTTAAATGAACAGGATGATCTGTGTGGACTCTTAATAAAGTGACTGAGGTGTTTTGCTTAGGGCTATGTGTATAGCAGATACAGTAAGAAAGGGCACTGAGGAACACGCAAAATAATTTTGCTTTTATTCTTGGCTACAGTGTCAGCTTTATTTGAGCTAACTTGCAGTGACCCTTCTCTCCCTAGTTCACACTCTCCATTGAAACAATCCAGCTTCCTCAGTTGTGATCTTCATCCTTGTCATCCACTAACAATGCCCCTGGAGGTACTGGAGATTCCCAGAGAGGACCTATATGCAGTTCACCTGTTGAATATTTAGAATTCAGATAAACTTCTCTGTTCTAAGCATGTATTTTGGGTGCAGTTAAAACTGTGGCAGCACTCGCTATCTTCACATCAGTTGTAAAGTCCACAGAGCAATAGTTTGTATGGCAGTACGTGGCAGATCCATATACAGGGGGTCTTGGTTGTGCAAGGCAGAATACAAACAAATAGCAAAGACAGAAACTATATGTTCCAGCCTGCACAGATGAATGAACAGCAAATTAAGTGTGGGGCAATTGCAAGACCATCAATGACCAGCTGGAGTGCCTGGAGCTCTGCCTGGGGATGGATGAGGAGCTGACCCAGAGCTTATGGGTCAGGATTAAAGGGAGAGCAGGGACAGGTGATGTTACAGTGGGGGTCTGCTACAGGCCACCTGAACAGGAACACCAAGCAGGTGAGGCCCTCTAAAGACAAATAGGAGCAGCCTCACATTCACAAGCCCTCATCCTCATGGAAGACCACCCCGGTATCTGTTGGAGGGACAACACAGCAGGGCATAAGTAATCCAGGAGGTTCCTGGAATGCGTTGATGGTAACTTCCTTCTCCAAGTGCTAGAGGAGCCAATGAGGAGAGGTGCTATGATGGACCTTGTTCTTACCAACAAGGAGGGGCTGGTGGGGAACGTGAAGCTCAAGGACAGCCTTGGCTGTGGTGACCATGAAATGGTGGAGTTCAAGATCCTTAGGGCAGCAGGGAGGACACACAGTAAGCTCACTACCCTGGACTTCAGGAGCACAGACTTTAGCCTCTTCAGGGATCTGCTTGATAGAGTACCATGGGATAAAGCCCTGAAGGGAAGAGGGGCCCAAGAAAGCTGGTTAATATTCAAGGATCACCTCCTCCAAGCTCAGGAGCGACACAACCCAACAAAAAGGAAGTCAGGCAAAAATGCCAGGAGGCCTGCATGGATGAACAAGATGCTCCTGGAGAAACTCAAAGAGAAAAAGGAAGCCTACAGAGGGTGGAAGCAAGGACAGGTGGCCTGGGAGGAAGACAGAGAGATTGTCTGAGCAGCCAGGGACCAGGTTAGGCAAGCTAAAGCCCAGATAAAGTTAAATCTGGCCAGGGACATCAAGGGCAACAAGAAAAGCTTCTACAGGTGCATCAGTGATAAAAGGAATACTAGGGAAAATGTAGGCCCTCTCTGGAAGGAAACGGGAGATATGGTCAACCAGGATATGGAGAAGGCTGAGGTACTCAATGACTCTTTTACCTCGGTCTTCACTGACAAGTGCTCTAGCCACACCGCCCAAGTCAGGGAAGGCAAAGGCAGGGACTGGGAGAATGAGGAACCACCCACTGTAGGAGAAGACTGAGCTTGAGACCATCTAAGGAACATGAAAGTGCATAAGTCCATGGAACCTGATGAGATACATCTATGGGTCCTGAGGGAACTGACAGATGAAGTTGCTAAACCACTGTCCATCATATTTGAGAAGTCATGGCAGTCCAGTGAAGTTCCCACTGACTGGAAAGGGGGAAACATAACCCCCATTTTTAAAAAGGGACTTGTGCAAAGGATTTGACACTGTTCTGCACAACATCCTTGTCTCTCAATTGGAGAGATATTGATCTGATGGATGGATCACTTGGTGGATAAGAAACTGGCTGGATGGTCGCACTCAAAGAGTTGTGATCAATGACTTGATCTCTCAAGTGGAGACCAGTGGCAAGTGGCATTTCTCAGGGGTTGGTACTGGGACCAGCACTGTTTAACGTCTTTGATGGCAACATAGACAGTGGGATCGAGTGCACCCTCAGCAAGTTTGCCAACAACACCAAGCTGTGTGGTACAGTCAACATGCTGAAGGGAAGGGATGCCATCCAGAGGGACCTTGACAGGCTTGAGAGGTGGACCCATGCAAACCTGATGAAGTTCAACAAGGCCAAGTGCAAGGTCCTGCATGTGGGTTAGGGCAATCCCATGCACAAACACAGGCTGGGTGGAGAATGGATTAAGAGCAGCCCTGAGGAGAAGGACTTGGGGGTGTTGGTCAACACGACCCAGCAGTGTGTGCTCGCAGCCCAGAAAGCAAGCCGTATCCTGGGCTGCATCAAAAGGAGTGTGGCCAGCAGGTCGAGGGAGGTGATTCTCCCCCTCTACTCTGCTCTCATGAAACCCCATCTGGAGTACTATGTTCAGCTCTGGGACCCCCAACATAAGAAGGCGATGGACCGGTTGGAGCAAGTTCAGAGGAGGGCCACAAAGATGATCAGGGGGCTGGAGCACCTCTCCTGAATGAAGACAGGCTGAGAGAGTTGGGGTTGTTCAGCCTGGAGAAGAGAAGGCTCCGGGGAGACCTTATAGCAGCCTTCCAGTATCTGAAGGGGGCCTACAAGAAAGCTGGAGAGGGACTTTTTACAAGGGCATGTAGTGATAGGACAAGGGGCAATGGCTTCATACTAGAAGACGGGAGATTTAGATTAGGTATTAGGAATAACTTTTTCACTCTGAGGGTGGGGAGGCACTGGAACAGGTTGCCTAGGGAAGTTGTGGATGCCCCATCCCTGGAAGGGTTCAAGGCCAGGTTGGATGAGGCTTTGAGCAACCAGGTCTAGTGGGAGGTGTCGTTGCCCATGGCAAGGGGGTTGGAACTAGATGATCTTTAAGGTCCCTTCCAATCCCAATAATTCTATGATTCTATGAAGAAAGAGGAGGAACTGATGTGTTCATACACTTCATAGAAGCTTTTTTTCTCTCTGACAGCCTGTTTCCATACTGTCACTCAGTTCCCCTTGCTGTTATTTTAAATGACCTTTTTTGGAAGAATCATTTGGCCTGTAGGCTAGTCAACTCCTCCTAAAAGTGTGTGAGAAAACGGCATTCCATCAATGCCTTTTTCTCCTTTTATATGTGCTTTCGTAAGCTGCAGTTTCTGGAACCAAGCAATTTATTTTAGAATTCAAGCTTTAATTCAAAAAGGAAATCAGTAGGATTCTGCTTGCTTTGGCATGTAAGAAGGATTTAAAACATTATCTCCCTGTACCCTCCAGGCTCAGAGAGCAAATTAAAAGAAGTCACAAGTCATTATATTAATTTTTTTTTTTTTTTTAACTTTTTTTCAAAACTGACCTCTGGTATTTTAGTGCTTGGGGTTATCAGTAATAAGCTTCTGTAAGAATTACTAAAATTTGAGGCACCAAACCAAAAGTTACTGTATTGATAAGCCATATTTCTGTGATGAAAGACATCAGTATTTTTTAGTTACTGTGCAAAATGAAATAAAAGAGAAGTTGGAAAGAAGGGTATCTCTATATAATTCTCACAGGAGAATTCTCACATTAAGTGTATGAGACTTCATGAAGATACTGTGGTGCAATTATTTATTACTGATCAGTCTCCTTTATTTCTTTCCTTGCTTTATAGTAATCCAAAGCTGTCATGCTAATTATATATAAAGTCAAAAATACTTTATTAAAAAAACAAAAATGAACAAACCTCAAAACAAACAAGCAAACAAACACACACTATTTTTTTTCCATTTCCATAGTGGACCATCTGCACTCAAAGGGACTGAGTGAATAAATGAAAATAAAGTGGTACAATAAATTTTAAAAAGCTAGTTCATTCAGATGAGTGAGGTACCTGGTAGGATTTAGTAAACCAGTTCAGATGAAATGAATGATTCTTCAAAACACAGATCTTTTAGTTATACATAGAAGCAGACATAAGTGTGTAACTTGTATGCAACTCTCTATTACATCTGTGAATAAAATATTAGCTGTCCTATTATATGTGGGACATGCTTTAAATCTGTTGTTGTTGTTCCACTGAAAGAGAAAAGAAATTAATAATGTGAGACTACATGGTGTATTTAATCTGTGGATCTCAAAGTACTGGGGAATACAAACCCTGAGGTTATTGTTTCCATAAAGTTGTAGGATTAAAATCAATCACTTGAATTGCAAAAATGCATTGGAAACTAGAACAGTCTTTGAGGTGCAGGCAAGTTAATTAGTGAGGAAATAGCTCTCTCCGTAAAGAATGAGCACTGTGCCATTTTATGTTAGCAGTCACATATAAACGTGACTGTAACATTCTGGGCATAGGAGTGGTTTGAATGCACAGAGCTTTGTCTTGGTGCAGGTGACAAGCTAGTAAAAAGCTGTAGGTAATGATCATGGGACAGACCAACCTGACTAACATAGTGGTAGACATCGGCTACAAGTTGTGTGACCAAAAGGAGGAAGTAGATGAAGTCTCTGAGCAGCTTAAGGAAATCTCATGACTGGTAAGATTATCAAAGTTTTTAACACCCTTGGTATCTACTGGCAACATAACATGTCAGAGTGCAAGCGAACCAAGAGATGCTTGTCGTGTGTTGGAGACAGTTTCTTGACACAGGTGATCAATGAGCCAGTAAGGGCCAGTGCTCTGCAGACACTTAATGAGAGACTACACTTCAACAAAGGCAAATGCTCTGCTCACAAACAAGGAAGAACTGGCTGAAGATGTGAAGGTCAGTGGCGGACTTAACTGCAGTGACCATGAGACTGTAAAGTTTAAAATTTTGAAAAAAGTGAACAAGACAAATAGAATCACAAACCTGGACTTGAGGAGAAGAAAGTTTGGCTTGTTTAGGAATCTTCTTGGCAGGATCCTGTAGGATTCTACACTGGTGGACCAAAGGGCCCAGGGCAGCTGGTTGACCTTCAAGGACAACCTCATCAGTTAGAGTGGGCTATGCCAGTGTGCCGAAAGCCAGACAGATATGGCAGAAGACCATCATGGATGAACAGGAGAATCTTGACTGAAGATAAGCAAACCATAAAGTACACAGAAGGTGGAAGCTGGAATGGGCTTCCTGGTTATTTCCTGCAGAGTCATTGGCCAAGCATGTAGAGATGAGGTTAGGAAAGCTGGAGTTCAGTTGGATCAAGGACTGTGAAAGAAACAAGATGGGCTTTTGTAAGTACACTGGCAGCAAAAGGCAGCCTAGGGAAACCGGGCCCACTGCTCAGTGCGGCACAGGATCTAATGACAAGGGACATGGAAAAGGCCAAGATCCTCAGTACCTTTTTTTGCCTTGCTTTTTACTACTAAGTTCTGTTCTTTAGACCTCCCAGGCTCCTGAGCCTACCAGCAGAAACTGGGGTGTCAGGTATTACCCTCCACAGGGGTGGAAAGAGCTAGATAATTCTTAAGCCAATTGAAGAATATACCCAAGTCTGTGGGACCAAGTGAACTCTATCTGACTGAGGGTGCTGAGGGAGTTGACCAGTGTTGCAATGACGATGCTCTCTCTTGTCTTTGAAATGTTGTGGTGATCGGGGAAGATTCCTAATGACTGGAGAAAGGCATACATCCATCATCAAGAAGGATTCAGGTAACTTGGGGTTGGTCAGCCTAACCTCAGTTCCTGGGAAAATTACGGAGTTTAGAAGCCATATGTAAACACGTGAAGGACAACAAAGTGATTGGGAGCAATTGGCATAGATTTACCAAGGGCAAACCATGGCTGACAACTGTCATCTGTGATGGCTGGCTCTGAAGACAGTAGATGGATGCTCTTTACCTTGATTTTAGCAACACTTTCCATGCTGTCTCCCATATTATTCTTATGGCCAGATTTGTTGAGATACCGACTGCACATGTTGACTGTAAGGTGAAAATTGGCTGCACCAACAAGATCAGAGAGTTGTGATCAGTGGTGCAAAATTCAGTTAGGGGGCAGTGACTAGTGATGTCCCTCAAGGATTGCATCTAGAAGAAGCACTGTTTTCATATCTGTATTAATGACCTGGAAAATGAAGTGGGCTGCACTCTCAGGAAGACTGGAGAGGAACTATAACAGACAGGACAAATGAGCTGACAAAAACTTCAACAAAGGCAAATGCTAAGTCTTGCATCTAGTTTGGAATAATTTACCATGCAGCAGTACAGGCTTGGTGCCAGCAGGACAGAAAGCATTTTTGCAGAAAAGGCAATGGGCAGGTCCTGGTAAAGAAAGCCACGCAAAGAAAGCCAGCTGCATTCTGCAGTGTAAGAAAGTAAGTAGCCAGCAAGTAAATAGCCAGAAAGTAAGTGTAAGCAATAAAGTAGCCAGCAAATTGAGGGGAGTAATTTTTCTCCTTTATTAAGCACTTGTGAGATTGCATATTGAGTATTGTGCCCAGCTTGAGCACCCCATGATGGAAAAGACATTGATGATCTGGAGTGAACTCAAGGAGGAGCTACTGAGATGGTCAAGGGACAGGAGTACATCATGTATGAGGAGAGGTTGAGAGAGCTGGGCTTGTTTAGCTCTAAGAAGATACGGCTACAGTGAGGTCTTACTGCTGTCTTCAGCTACTTAATGAGAGACTACAGAGAAGATGGAGATGGATTCTTAGTGATGCATGACAATAAAGTAAAATGCAATGGGCACAAGCTGAGGCATGGGAAATTCTGGTCAGAATAAAAATAAATATAATGAGTGCAATCAAATACTGGAACAGGTTTCCCAGTGTGGTGTGGAATTTCCACCTTGAAGATATGCTAAACTTAACTGGACAAGTCCCTGAATAACCTTTTCTCATTGTGACTGTGTCGTGGTTTGGGCCAGATTGGCCTAATCCGATGGAACGACAGATGCTCTCTCTCTCTCCTGCTCCGCTCAGGAGACAGGAAAGAGAGGGGAAAGAAAAGAGAGAAAAAGAGAGACTTAAGTATTTAGTAGGAAATGAAATATACAAAGCCGTATCAAGCTCCCAGGATGACAATCACGTCACCAGCAGGCTCAGGGGAAGTCCCAGACTGGACTCAGTGACGGACAGGAACTGGATT
>VFFE01009068.1:1386724-1445168 GCA_008921705.1 Burhinus oedicnemus | reverse complement strand
TTGGCCTAATCCGATGGAACGACAGATGCTCTCTCTCTCTCCTGCTCCGCTCAGGAGACAGGAAAGAGAGGGGAAAGAAAAGAGAGAAAAAGAGAGACTTAAGTATTTAGTAGGAAATGAAATATACAAAGCCGTATCAAGCTCCCAGGATGACAATCACGTCACCAGCAGGCTCAGGGGAAGTCCCAGACTGGACTCAGTGACGGACAGGAACTGGATTCCGGATCTGGAGTCAGGATCAGGATCAGGATCAGGATCAGGATCAAAGGTAGATGCAGAGACCGAGTCCTCCCAGGACGCCGGCCATTGAAGAAAAAGAGGCTGACCCTTTGATCCCTCAGCTTATATACTGAGCATGAGGCAGATGGGATGGAATACCCTTGTTGGTCAGTTTTGGGTCACCTGTCTTGTCTGCTCCTCCCCGCAGGTGTGACCCCTCTACGCTTTTCCGCTTCTGACCCTCCAACGGGGCAAGTAGCAAAGTTGGCTGTCCTTGGTTGCCATAGCAATAAGTATAAGCCAGAGCCTCTCTGCATACCGTTCCTTGGCATCAGCCATAAACATGGGTCTTATCACTCTGAGAACGAACGGTTTCCTGCACAACATGCTGTTAATTTCAGCAGTTAGAAGAGGCCCAGCTAACAAGCAAAGTTACTGAACAAAACTGGTCCTGCTTTACCTCAAACCAGGACAGACTGCTTTAAGCAGAGGTCCCATCCAGCCTAAGTAATTCTACAGTTCTGTTATCACTGCTTAAAATAAGTTAGGTGATTTAAAAAAAAAAAAAAGTGGCATGAGTATAAAGTAAATATTTAAAGTACTTAATTTTTACTCAAAATTTCCTTTATTGCTTGAATGTATAGCTTTGTTGTATTTCTGAACAACTAGATAGGAATTCTGAAATGCAGCATTGCCAGTTTATTTTTGGCAGAAATGGCAAAAGGCATATAGGTGTCATGGTTTCAACTGGGATGGAGTTGACTTTGTTGCTGGCAGCTGGTATAGTGCTGTGTTTTGGATTTGGCATGAAAATAGTGTTGATAGCGCACTGGTGGTTTTAGTTGTTGCTAAGCAGTCAAGGCCTTTTCTGCTCCTCATGCCGCCCCGCCAGGGAGCAGGCTGGGAGGGCACAAAAAGCTGGGAGAAGACACAGCCAGGACAGCTGACCCCAACTGACCAAAGGAATATTCCACGACCTATGACCTCATGCTCAGTATATAAAGCTGGGGGAAGAAGAAGGAAGCCAGGGGGGAGGGATGTTTGGAGTTATGGCGTTTGTCTTCCCAAGTAACCATTATGCGTAATGGAGCCCTGCTTTCCTGGAGATGGCTGAACACCTGCCTGCTGAAGGGAAGTAGTGAATGAATTCCTTATTTTGCTTTGCTTGCGTGTGTGGCTTTTGCTTTATATATTAAACTGTCTTTATCTCAAAGCATGAGTTTTCTCACTTTTACTCTTCTGATTCTCTACACCATCCCACTGGAGGAGAAATGAGCGAGCGGCTGTGTGGTACTTGGTTGCCAGCTGGGGTTAAACCACAGCATTGGGAAAGCTCTTGTTAGGAGCTCCTGAGTTTTCCCTTCTGACTTCCAGAAATGGTCTGTATTCAAAAGTGTCATGGACAAGCATTGCAGATGCTTCCGACTTTATCTGAATTGAGCTCTACTGTCAAAAAAATTGAGATTTATTCGTTATTTATGATGAGTCCACAAATAAATGGAAGCAAGATCAATCACACAGTGCTGGGTTTGTGAGCGTTTTTTGGTTTTTCACAGGGTTGCTAAAAGATTAGTAGAGCTTTTTGTATGACAGATATTTTTTGTTACATAAGAACATCATTCAGTATAAAACATTTTCTGTATTTTTGTTAAAAGAATTCATGCCTTTATTGGAAGTCGAGCCAGGATCTTAATACTGCTTTGTCATTTCACTGCACTATTTAAACAGAAAGAAATAAACCCACAAAAACATCCCTGGTTAACCTGAAAGTGAGCCTGCAGTAAGCATTCTTAGTCTTTAATATTTCTATCAGTAGAAGCATATTCTGCTCCTAGTAGAAATATCTGAATATCTGAGGATATAAATAAATAAACTCCCAGTGGTATTAAGGCTGACTTGGATTTTAGAGGCGGGGTTGGGTTTTTTGGTTGATTTGGTTTGTTGTTTCTTTTTAAATCCATTGAACTGAGAAATGTGCTCTCATCTGGACAAAAAAATCTAATTCTGTTAATTTGCCAAGAATTCTGGGCTCTAAAGAAATACATAAATACAAACCAGCGGTTTATATCACTGTGAAGAGCAGAGTGTACTGTACTTAGTCTCCAGCCCTTCACAGTTATGCAAATTAAACTTATTTTATTTTAATGTCCCTGAATTACATGAGCAGTGATACATACTTACATTGTGTCAGTAAACGAGTATAAACATTATTTGTGCCAACTAAGAGAAAGAAGTATTTATAGAACTTTATTGATAATTCTTGATACTAAAGTAGCGGAGACAAATTTTTACACATTGTTAACTGCAACATCAACAGCACCCAGATAAACCTTACGGGGCTTGACTGTCAAAACTGTCAAAATTATAGCCAGGGACATGTTGATAGCTCTGTTGTTGTTATTTTCTACCTAGAGATGGACTGAAGGAGGTGACCCTTCCGTGGGATTTATTGTAAGACTTTGCTGCAGGACAGAGGATCAGACTGTAGCTATAATTTTACTTCCCATTAGCTGTCAGTTGGAAATCTGTTGGGAAGATGTCCTATTCACAGATTTCTTTATAAAAGGGCCTAAAATTACATATTTGAGCCTATTCAGTTGACAGTTACATGAAAGTAATGACACAGTGGAGAGGAAATAAATACTTTGAAGCCCATGAAACTTAGTTAGTTCCATGAGTGAATGGAATTTTGCTCAGAACATACCCTCCGTGGGATGAATATAATTTAAGCGTAGATGAAACAAGAAATAGTCTTGTAATTATACATATTAAAGGGCTAGTCTAACATTAAGCAGCATGTGATAATTATTTTTTACACTTTTATTCTTCCATACTCTGCAATTTTCAGTTTGCAGTATCTTGCTTAAAGCATTTGCAAGCGAATGACTTTCAGACATGGTAGTCAGGGTGTGGTGTACCTGAGAATCCTCTAATAACTTCTTATAAAGTGGTTATTTCACAAATACTTAACTTGATTGATCGACTCAGCTATTTTGCAGTCATCATCGGGGGCTGGGGCGAGTTAGTTGATTGTTGGGAGGATTTTGAGCTTGGCAGGTGATTTTCTTATTGTGTTAAGTTGGTTACATCCTGCGTGAACCGGTAGCCTCTCCGACTTTTGCAAGAAGAATGTGAAATTGTTTTGCTAAGCAATTTCAGTCACAGATGCAAAAATCCGGCTGTATGAATCCAGGGCAACTATCTTTGAGTTATACTGAGAGGTGGGTATGTCCGGCTCTGACGTGGATGTAAGCTGGGGGAAAGGAATGGGGTTTGGGATCAGAGGGAATTACATTTCTGCTGGAAACGGAGAATGCCTTTAGAATCTGCCCCATGTGGGAAATTTAGATTGAAGTTTGTTTACTCCATTGAGCTATAAGACTAAACCCTGAGACTTGACATAGAATATATGATGATTTTCAGTGATCTTTATGTGAAGACTCACCCAGACTGCGAGAGAAGCTGGATCAAGCTCTGTGTGTTTCATTTTCTTCAGGCTTGGGGGTCAACTGTTGGTAGAGTTTAAAGACTCTGAAGAGAAACAACAGTCCTGCCTGTAACTTACAAATCAAGAAACCAATTGTGCATTGCTACATAATATAAAGGATTAGAAAATGAGTAGATTTTGCAGGGTAGATTTTAATTTTTTTTCTTTCCTTTTTAACTTTTTTTTTTTCTTTTAACAATGTACATTAACTATTCGGGGTACCTATGTATTTATCTCTTATAAGCACCACAAAAGCTGCATTGGGAAAAGTAACTATTTTCTTGTTTTGCATATTTTTTTCCAACACATCTCCTTACTGGCTATTCAGATCTTTGGTCAACATTTTGTCCCTTCTTCTTGGTCATAAATTATCTATGTAATAAGTTAAGACCATTACTCAGGAGACCTCTTAAGCAAAAACAAGCAGTGTGCCCATGTGCTCTTTTGGAAGGATGTTGCTGCATTAGAACATATCCTGGGAGGGAGGGTAGGTTAACTTCCAAGGGTTCAGATGCAAACTCTCTCTTCTGTTCTTTGAAATAGCCGCTCCCTAACTCTAAAATGAGAGCCGTTTTCACATGAGTGAGATTAGAATACTAGTAGTCATTGAAGAACATTGTGTCAAGTCAGTGAACCATCTTGCCTTGCTGATCATTATTTTTCGTGTGATTTTAGGACCGCTTGGAAAACACTGAAAAATGAATAGAAATTACAGTTTGAAAGAAAAATGGCCAACAACGTAAAGTAACAAGAAAAAAAATAAAAATGAAAGTGGCACTCAGAGAACTTAACCTCTTTAATGACTAATTGGGTTTAGTTAACTATCCCATTTAACTACTCTTGCCAGTTAACTATCCTTGCAGATGTTCTTTTCTAGTAAACAGGCAAGCACTTTTTTAGCTTTAGCTTGCGAAATGTTATTCAGTGATTATCTAAGTAGTCTCTATTAACATAATCTTGAATTATTTCAGAGCTTGTCTCCTAATTTTTCAAGCCTGAATTGGTATCAATAGTCTTTTCTTTCTGCATTGCAGTCTTTCTATAGGAAATTTGAATGTAAGATTTTTGAGGTTTTAGGTGTACAATTTGTGGATTTACACAAAGCAGTTCTTTGAAAACTTCAGGTAGTTGAAGAACCTTTTTTTAAAACTATTTTTTTCTTCCTGTATAGGCAAAAGTGATCATTTTCATTTTCAGGTATCAGATCAACATTTTCTTACAAAATACTTTTCTCAACAGAACGTTTGTGCATTTGAGATTGGAGGAAGTTTTGAAAGCCAGCTTTGACTGTGTCTGTTAATGAGTCTTTGCTCACCTTTTTCTGAACTTTTTGGAGTAAAGCAGATCTTGTTTTAAGGAAAGTAGAGATTAAAATAAAAAAAATAGTCTATACAGCTTAGTTAAATCTGCTGCGATTTAAACAAGTTGTCTTATTAATACCTTATTCAGGCCATGTGTCTTTATATTTGCAAATTGTAAATGACTCTTGGATTAGTATTGGATATGAACAACTCTAAGCATATTTTGATGTGAATACTTAGATTTTAATAAATTTTACTTCAACATGATGTGTGTTGTTCTGTTCATATAGATTGTACTCCTTTAGCATCAACTTACATCTCAGTCTTTTATAGATATCATGTTCATAGCTCTTTGAGGTAGGAGAGGGCTGTTACAGATGGAAAAAAAAAACCCCACAAGACTGTTGCTGAGGTAAGAAAGAAACAGAAATTTTCCAAATCCCAGGATAGTATCTCTAATTTCTGAGACACCTATTTTTTAATTTATCCACTCCTATTCAAATGTTGCTCAAAATGATGGGAGTGGGAGAGGGGAAGAAAGATTTTATATTTTGTAATAAGAGAAAAGTTCTCTTAAGAGAAGTCTGGGAGTGTTTATGGCTAAATCCTCATGCATTTTTTTGAGTGTTTCCTGATATTTCATTGGGAACTGTTGTGTGCAGAACACCTGAAAGTCAAACCAGGGGTTTAGTTATCAAAATACAGACTTTAGAAGCTATAGTTCAACATAAATAAAATCTTGGCAAAGTGTTCCCAAGGGGTTTAGCTTCCTTCAGCAAGTGCCCTCACGATACTTGAAAACTCCAGTTTATCCACTGTCTACCTACAGTTACTGACCTTTCTGAGTCTTATGAAAATTCAAATGGTAACTGCATCGATGAACACAATCTATACAGGAGAAAACCACACCAAATCTGAAAAATGAGTTTTTCTAGAAATTAAAGTTCAGGAAATGTCTTGTCACCTTCCACTAGTCCAAAGGTAAAACACATTTGCCTGACTTTGAGCTTACACTTAGAAGTCCATAGAATATAATTCTTCAAACTCAATTTCCTTCTCTAACCAAAACAAAATGCTGTCCTGGAGCTAGTTTTCCAGTTGAGGAATGATTAGTCAAAAACAACCAGCAAGTGACTGATATAGTTGATTGAGTTTTGAAAGAAGCTCCATTTATGATTAGAATAGTTTTCTTGCATCTGAATTGTCGTAATCTCTAGCATTCAAAGCTTTTTTTTGTATCCTTTTGCCTTATTTTTCTCCATCTTCCAGTTTAATTGTCTTGGATGTTTCTTGGTGTGCAGGAGAATCTCAAATTTTTCAGAAGAACTGGAAAGTCCAAACTGCCTGATTGTGCTGAATGTTCCATTAAAAGAAAAGTGTCTTTTTCCACCAGCAAATATCCCTGTAAAGTGAATAAATTGATTTCAAAATAAGAGGGCTATTTAAAACCATTATGCTTAACTCTGTTCCTGGTAATTGTGTCTACAGTAGAGACTTGCACCTTTGCAAAGATTATTTTTGGAAAAGAAGCATTTGGCACCTCAGGTGTATTTGTGAACACAAAAATATTCTTGGAAGTTGGCACATCAGTTAGCACATCCTTGTCAATATAAAAGGGAAAAGCAGAAGGGAACAAATAAACATTTCTGTCAAAATTCCTTCAACTATTTTCTTTGAAACTTTAGAAATTTTTGCAGAGAGGAATTTTAATTTTCGTCTTCACATTTTAAAACATCACCTTCTTCTTTTCCTGATGTTGATTACCCCTCACTTCTGGATGTTTTATTAAAGTTCTGGTCAGAAGAACAGTGGCAAATTCACGCATCTAAGTTAAATGTATATGTGAGTCCCTCATAACCTTACATGATTGCTAGGCTGTCTCATTGTTTATAGATCTGCCCTACTTGTACCGTTCTTTGGGCTTAGTCAGACTTTCAGTACACCCAAGAAGCTGAGTGGAGAAGAAGAATGGAAAGGATTTAGCTGTACTTTCCATATATATCCCCTGGTCAGAAGAACTAATCCACTGAGATGACCCTGGAGAAGGAGGGAAATAGGTTTGGGATGGTGGTTTTGAACTAGCATGTCTCTGTGATGCTGTAAGCAGAGTCATTCCGTGTTCAGGATAGCGACTGAAGGCACAATACATCCCTAAACCTTGTTGGCAGCAGACCTTTTTAGAATATATATTAAAGAAGTCTTGCAGACATGATGATTGTCTTTTTTCCCCACTAGGATTTCAAAATTATTGATGATTGTTGAAGATGCTTTCAGAGGAATATGAAAGAGAAAATATTTTGATCCACTTAATAATCTGCAGCACTAGCTTTTACCCCAAATTATATATGGGAACAAATTAGTTTTATTTGGAAAGAATAAGTAAGAAACAGCATCAGAAAACCCCTTCTCCCATGCAAGTAGACAATTAACAAAGATACTTAAATTTGGATTTTCTGAAGTAGTTATTGTTGCTATAAATCGCATTTCTCAAAGACACTTACATGCAAGACAAAAATAATAGCTTAGAAAAATATCTAATATTGTTAAGAATATATATTTGCTGATTCCTTACATTATTGTATTATAGGCATTCATATTGCAAGAAAATATATGTATTTTTAAGATTTTTAATGCTATGGACACTTTTATCCATTACTTGCAAAAGCAGGGCAGGTTAGATAGTCATAAACTTATCTGTTAGGATTGTTTCAGGACGTAACCTTGTTCAGTTATCTCTGTATAACATTGAAGTTAAGATGTTCTGTTTCAAGTGAAGATCTATGTATGTTTTCACTTTGAGTTTTCAATGTAGATGTGTTCAGAACCAAACAAAGTATTTGTATATCTGGAAACAAAACTTCAAAAATTTATAAAGGTGTGTGCGTTGTTTGTGTTTAGTGCCAAACTCTTACTGAAAAAGCACACTGAATAAGTCCTAGAGAAGCATGTTAGAGCTTTGAAAAAATTTTCACACCCTGAAAGGAACAAGATCCTTGAATCACATAACAGTAGAAATCCTAAGAAACAGTAGTTTGTGCTTGGTCCAGTTACCGTGAAGTTGTATAGTTTCATTCTATTATATACTATAAAACATCCAAACATCAAAGCTCAATACAAAATCAGTCATGGTTATACTCCTATAAAGCTAGAGGTTTTAAGTGTGGACCTGAAAATCTTACTGTGTCCCAGAGATCCCTCAAGGTCACCAGCAGTCACCAGGAGATGGTCCTGCTTCCGTTGGCCCTATAGTATCAACTTCCCTTGTCCGTCCTCCACTGCAGCCCCAGAGACACTGCAGGAGGTTGGGGTCTGGGGTTCTTGTTAGGCTGTTCCAGGATCCACTTTATAGATTTTAGGATAAGGAATACTTTGTTATGTAGTTGTCACTAATCAAACTCAACTCCAGCAAAATTAGGATAAAATTCAAGTACCGGTATTTGTCTGTAGGATTCAAAATAGGCCACGCAGTTTAAAATATTTATAGGCTAAATAGATGAAGTGAAAGACATTGCAGTTAACCTTGCTGCACAAGCTTTGTGTCAAATTATCTGTTCCTCTCTCATGGAGTTGACTTAATGTCCATGCTGTCAAGATGGCAGTCAGGGTTGTACTCGTTCTGCTTGCCTTAAACATCACATTACACTTGCTTAGAAGCTTTTGTAAGATAATTTAGGAAGCATCCTTGGTGACGTCTTACGTTTCATTGTGTAAGGTCTTTCATTAGATATTAATGTTCTATAGCAACCTGTACTTTAAGTTTATATATGGTACAAAGATCTCTGTAGGATAACTGAATGATAACTTACAACCTTTGGCTGCACCCAGACTTACAGCATGCTGAGATCACCCATTTATAATTTTTTTCCCCTTCCTAAACATAATGTGAAAGTATACTAACAGGAACACAGGAAACAGCAGCAAGTGTTCATGATACATGAAAATTTGTGAAGAAGTTTGTAAAGAAATTACCAATTTGTGTATCTTTATTGGCATTACTGCTGAGGAACTTCTGCCTGAGCGGTGTTAGGATGTTTGATTCTGAAGAATTTACACACACAGATTGAAACATTTTGATTGGATTACTGTCTAACTGTACTATTAAGTGTGAAATCTGTTCACCTATCTCTTTGTTGGTGCAAGATTTTCCTGACGCTCTAACATCTGTAATATGGGGAAATCATTCAGTTCAGCCATATAGTCCATTTTTCACTAAGGGTCTGCATCATCAGAGCTGTGCAGAAGATTTTCTGTGCGGAGGTAAGTTGCACATTTAGTTTACAATTTCTGTATCATGAGAACACATACACTTAGCATTGGCTCATGCAAGGTAAACCTAAGCAGTGGGGTTACATGAATCATTATATCCGTTAGCATTCATTGCTGGAGGGGTTCTGGTCATTTGAAAAATTTTAGTATGTCACGGAAACCCAAAGAACAGCAGGAGCCAAGATTATCTGCCTGTCTTTGAATTCAAGCAAGATAACAGTAGTCTATATAAGGGACCTGGCTAGCAGCGTTAGTTGCAATGCATGCTTCTCTGCACCTGCCTCAGTGAATTAGGCCCTATATATTTATTTCTGTGAATGATCTGTCGTTGGTGTGGATATATTCCTCCCCAAATGCAGAACGTGGTGTTCCTTCTTGTTGAACTTACTGAGATTCCCCTCTGCCCATTTCTCCAGCCTGTTGAGGTCCCCCTGAGCAGCAGCACACCCATCTGGTGCATCAGTCACTCCCCCTACCCCCTTCAGTTTTTTATCATCTGCAAAATTCCTGAGGGTGCACTCTGTCCTATTGTCCAGGTTATTAACAAAGATGTAAATAGTACAGGCCACAGTATCAGTGCCTGGGGTACAGCACTGGCCTCCAGCTGGGCTTCCTACTGCTTATCACGACCCTCTCTGCCTGGCTGCTCAGCCAGTTTTCAGTCCACCTCACTGCACTTATCTAACCCATACTTCATCAGCTTGTCTATGAGGGTGTTACAGGAGACAGTGTCAAAAGCCTCCCTAGAGTTGAGGTAAACGACATCCACTGCTCTCCCCTCATCCACCAAGCTAGAGTTTTTCCAGACCCTGTGGACTTTATATCCATGGAGTTGGGAGTCTGCTTACAGCACGTGCTCATGCCTCAGTGTCATAGCAGAAGGCATCGCAGTGCCAGTGAGTTTCAAGATTCTCGAGCTTCTGTGTGTGGATTACAAACACAGCCTGGAGGTTACGGGGCACTTTCCCTGGATCCGCTGGTTTCTTTCCTGGATCCGAGAGTTTAGAAATACTGATGTCAGCTGGGAGCTAGTTTTGAGCTAATTCTGTTTGCTCTGTTTTCGTTGTGACTAAACACTGCTGAAAAGAGAGTTAAGTGGCTTATCAGCTAATTTATTTTCCATACTTCTTTAACTTTACCGATTATATTTTGTGGCATAAGTATTTAGTTTATGTTGATTACATGTAAACCTCAGTTATGGTTTTCTAAAAACTGTTACACATTTGCTTAGTAAATAGATTCCATGAAAAGATGTATATTTATTCTTTTATCCTTTAAATGATCGTTCTTTCTCCCCAGCCAGTGTAGGGAGAAAAGCTGTCGCACTAAAAGCCTGATTTTGTTCTGCTCTTGCGCATGCAATCCATTTGCTCAGTGGGATTCCAGCTAAGTATAGAAACAAGAACAGCACACTGGGGAATGTATGCACCTAACAGAGACCTGAAAGCTTCCAACTTTAAGCTTTGCTAATGGCAAATGATCTTAGTGATCTTACTCTGCTGCATCTCCGGCAGGAATTAGAGAAAAGCAAAAAAACGGCCTTGCGCACTTCAAACTTCATTGATAATATCTGTCCTATTATTTTAAATTGCTATCTGTATGTTGTATTTGCTTGAAGACATAGAAGGCAGTGCTGAACTTCACTTCTTTTCATAATCTGCCAGGAGCTTTTCTAGTGACACAATTGGAATATGAGTTAAAACACAACTTCTTGCTCTGATCAGACATGTGTAGCGGTTTACAAAACGTAGCACTGTGTTCCGCTCTGTACAATGAGCTTTAGTCTGTTTCTGCTGTAAACCCACTGCAATTACTGGAGCCACACAAGGGATGAAGCCTCACACAGTTCAAGTAAAGGCTTTGATTACACACTCTCCGTTTTGCCTAATGTTTGGTCAAAAGATGTACTAAATTATTTAGGACACTTCTTTTTTTTTTCTTTAGTCGCAAGTGAAAGGAATAACCACATACAGTGTTTGTTCCTCCCTGGTAATAATAACTACAGTACAGTGGCAGAGGTGACTTTAGAAATAATTTAAATAGCCATTTCAGAACCAGCATTTCAGCCCTTTAATTTGATTCCCAGAAGTTGTTTCCTAAAGGTTTACTTTGTCAGTCAGTGTCAGGACTGATGAATATATAAGTAGCCTTTCCTTAGCAAGTACAGAAAATACTTCTGTTAATTGAAATGTATTCTTTTTTACTGTGCCCACATTTTATAAATATTTCAGATTTCCAGAGGATCATCTGGGGTCATTCTGTTAGCAGAGATTATCATTATGTGTACTGTAATTGGATTTGTGATGCTACACTGTAATTTTGGGAACACAACATAACATTATTTCCCACAACAATTGGGAAAATAGTAATAATGATACAAAGCAGATGGTTAGTTCATATCAACTGCATTCTTCATTAAGAATTAGTTGAAGTTGTAACATTATGAAGGACATCTGCAGGAATCCAGAGCATTCAGCAGGTTCTAAGAGGATGGTTTGAAATAAAGTAATTGGTTTCTGAAATCACTTAACAGGCTTTTTATTTCTGCCTGAGAATAAAATTGACACCTGTAAAGCTAAACCATTTCTAGAGTTTAAATTTATAATCTTAATTATAATAATCACAGAATCATAGAATCATAGAATGGTTGAGGTTGGAAGGGACCTTAAAGATCATCTAGGTCCAACCTCCCTGCTATGGGCAACGACACCTCCCACTAGACCTCATTGCTCAAAGCCCCATCCAGCCTGGTCTTGAACACCCCCAGGGATGGGGCCTCCACAACTTCTCTGGGCAACCTCTTCCAGTGCCTCACTACCCTCAGAGTGAAAAATTTCTTCTTAAGATCTAATCTAAATCTACCCTCTTCCAGTTCGAAGCCATTGCCCCTTGTCCTATCACTACATGCCCTTGTCAAAAGTCCTTCTCCAGCTTTCTTGTAGGCCCCCTTCACATACTGGAAGGCTGCTATAAGGTCTCCCCAGAGCCTTCTCTTCTCCAGGCTGAACAACCCTAATTCTCTCAGCCTGTCTTCACAGGAGAGATGCTCTAACCCTCTGATCATCTTCGTGGCCCTCCTCTGGACCTGCTCCAACAGGTCCATGGGCTTCTTGTGCTCGGGACTCCAAAGCTGGATGCAGTTCCAAAGCTGGATGCAGCAATAAAGCTCTTACACAACAAAGAAAGGATGCTGGACGAGAAAGGCAAGCTTGAGAACTGACAGGAATAAACAAAGTTAATGGGTTGGTATGATAAATAGACACACTGTGTTTGGTGTTACAACAGTGTCTACTAGAAATTGTGGAGCATATTTTCATTTTAGAAACAATAGATAATCCCAGACCTCAACCCAAAA
The DNA here is from genome assembly GCA_008921705.1 of Burhinus oedicnemus. Taxonomy (NCBI): domain Eukaryota; kingdom Metazoa; phylum Chordata; class Aves; order Charadriiformes; family Burhinidae; genus Burhinus; species Burhinus oedicnemus. The sequence goes on along the minus strand of VFFE01009068.1, from coordinate 1,432,540 downwards.
AACCATGCAGGAATTGCCCTAGTGTTTATAAACAGAGTTATGAATTTATATCTCTTGCTGTCACTGTGAGTAGCTGAACATTCCTGCATTTGATTTAAATGGGTGTAGTTGCAGTAACTCTGATGGAATTTGTTGACCTTTTTTTTGCTACAGCTCAAGAACGTAAATACATTATTTCTATAATTATTTTTTTTTCCAATTCTAGATCAGCTGTTCCTTTACTAAAAAATGTGCATAGCAATACATCAGTTGTGTCCTAGTTTGTCTAGAATCTTATTGGGATACCAGTAAGAAAATAGGTCTGTACAATATTGATCCCACCTATAATTACAAGGAGAAATAACAGGACTAAAAATAAGAAAAGTGTTAATAAACTGGTTTTTACTGTTTTGAAAATAATGTCTGCTTTCTATATATGACTATGTTTTTTGTCTGGTGATTATACTGCAATCCAGAAAGGAGAAAAATAATTTCTTATTTATTAAAAGTTATTTAATATTAATTTTTATTTTATTAAGTGTTGGCAAATCATAGAATAGTTTGGGTTGGAAGGGACCTTTAAAGGTCATCTAGTCCAAGCTTCCCTGCAACAAGCAGGGACATCTTCAACTAGATCAGGCTGCTCAGAGCCCCGTCCAACCTGACCTTGAATGTTTCCAGGGATGGGGCATCTACCACCTCTCTGGACAACCTGTTCCAGTGTTTCACCACCCTCGTGGGACGAAATTTCTGCCTTACATCTACTCTAAATCTACCCTCTCTTAGTTTAAAACCTCTAGCCCTTGTCCTGTTGCAACAGGCCCTGCTAAAAAGTTTGTCCCCATCTTTCTTATAAGCCCCCTTTAAGTACTGAAAGGCTACAATAAGGTGTCCCTGAAGCCTTCTCTTCTCCAGGCTGAATAACTCCAGCTCTCTCAGCCTGTCTTCATAGGAGAGGTGTTCCAGCCCTCTGATCATTTTTGTGACCCTCCTCTGGACCCACTCCAGCAGGTCTGTGTCTTTCCTGTGCTGAGGGCTCCAGAGCTGGACACAGCACTCCAGGTGGGGTCTCAGGAGAGCAGAGTAGAGGGGCAGAATCACCTCCCTCAACCTGCTGCCCATGTTTCTTTTGATGTGCCCAGGATACTGTTGGCCTTCTGGTCTGTGAGCGCACATTATTGGCTCATGTCCAGCTTTTCTTCCACCAGTACCCCCCAATCCTTCTTGTCAGGGCTGCTTTCAATCCCTTCATCCCCCCGCTTCTGTTGATATGGGGGGTTGCCCCGACCCATGTGCAGGACCCTGCACTTGGCCTTGTTGAACCTCATGAGGTTCACATGGGCCTATTTCTTGAGCTTCTCCAGGTCCCTCTGGATGGCATCCTGTCTTTCAGGCGTGTCAACCGTACCCAGTTTAGTGTCATCTGCAAACTAGCTGAAGGTGCACTCTATCCCACCGTCTATGTCATTGATAAAGATATTGAACAGTACTGGTCCCAATACAGACCCCTGAGGGACACCACTTGTCACCGATCCCCATCTGGACATTGAGCTGTTGACCACTACCCTCTGGGTGTACTCATTTCCCTTCGCTATTCATCTTTAGATGAAAATTAACTAACACAATTGGTTTTGTGGGATGCAAAGGAGAACTAAATAAGAAACAACAACTTTTTCCTGTCCAAAAGATATTCCATCGTAACCCTTTGCAAAGGGATAGCAGAAATCAAAAGCTGCAGGAGAGGGAGGTGGGGGAGAGCATCTGTTGTCCATCTGAGTGGCCAGGCCGGCCCAAACCACAACAACATTTTTTTATATAGAAAGTAAAATTTGGTTAGCTTTGAATTCTATAGTAAATAAAATACAGAGTTTTGACATTCTTTCTGTTTAGAAAAAGGGGGTTGGAATTTCTCTTTTCTAGTTAATGTACTTATCAGTTGGAATGCTGCAAAAGCACTGGAACTGTAGGGCTCGGGATGTTAGCAGCATGGCACTTTAAACTGTAAGTTTCTAATGTTATTACTGAAATTTTTTCTCTTTATTATTCTGTTTTGCAGAGTAAACACTTCTGAGTATTGTTTCCAGCTTCACATGTAATAATTCAAATATTCTTCAAAAGGCATTAAAATATTTAAAAAATATTTTTCAATGAATAGTTATTAATATACAAGTTTAACTCACTGCAGCCTGTTTACCTCACCTTGCATATTTCCATACTGTACTGTTACCATAAAAAAATTTAAATATATCTTGTATGTAAGAGTTGACATGAAATCATTTGGATTGAACCACCAGGGGAAAGTGAGCAAGGGAAGAATTTGAGACAGGCAGCCGTTCAGGCAGGTACTGCTTGATGTTTCTGTGGAAGAAAGGGGTCTCATAGCAGCTCTCGCTTGTGCTGTTTCTTGTGATCTAATGGCAAAACGAGCCATTAGCCCCATGGTGTTGCTTTGCCTCTTCTGCTGTTCTACTGGTGGTTTGCCATCTCCTTCCCTTTTATCTCTCCATGAGTGCTAAAAAAGAGGACAGAACAGTGTTTTGCCCTTTCTGTTCCTTGACCTTTTTTCCCAGGTCTCTTCTGCAAAGTTTGTAGTGGTAATATTTTATTTTTCGTGGATTGGCCTTGGGAACCAGAGCAGTGGAATCACCATGCCAGCGGTGGAACCACCATGCCAGTGTTCTGGTTTGTGCCCCCCCCACCCCAGCCCCAAACATTGTCTCCTGACTCCCGATTCTGTTTTCATTCTGCAGGACTTGAGGACACACAGAAATGCCTGGCAGAGCAGCTGCACTGGCATGTGTCATTCTGGAGATGAGAAAGATGAAATTAATTTGAAATAGGTGAAGAAGGGAGATTAATTAAGCACTTGATAAAGTACTCTGTCTTCAGAAAAGAAACATTATTTTTTGTTACAGGATCTCTTCTCTCTAACCGGAAGTTTCCTGCAGTACAAGAATATAAATGATACTAACACAAATTTAAAAAAAATATTACTGCCTAAGAAAAATAAATAAATAAGATATTTTCTTGATAAAATTTTAATTGTGGCATTGATAAGTTTAAAAATAATACTAAGGATTTGTTTTCTGTGAAAATAAAGAAAAACTTCTGGGAAGTAAGTTGATGGCTAAGGTACTTGGAATGCACTAGATATTAGAAAAAACTGTTTCACGTTGAGCTACAGCTGTCTCACGGTACTTCTGCAGCTTGGCTGGTGTCACAGGGAGTCTGGGGGCGAGGCAGCCCCAAGAAGGGAAACATTCCACTCACTGACATCGGTGTCCATTTCTGCGTTGGCTGGGTGTTGCCATAGGACAGCTGGGGCAGGGTCTGCTTGGGGGGCGGGATGTGATGCACTTGCATTTTCAGTACAGTGTGCGCGTTCACACCCGCCGAAGCCGCAATGCCCCTGCTCGTGGTCACGGCCAGCACCGCGGGCTTGGGGGAGAGGCCGTTCAGTGCCGGCAGTGGCGGTGCCCCAGGCCCGTTGGGCAGCCCTGCTCCCCTGCAGATGTTCACCCCCGAGCTCCTCCTGCTGCAACGCTGCTGCCCCCTTGTTCGTCGTTTTACACCTGGGTGGTCAGCGGGGGCCTTATTGATGCCGTCGCCCCCAGCCAGTGTCTTTGGTTTTCTCCACACGTAACGCCAATAAGCAGTTGTTAGCCAGCTTGCTACGGCCTTCTGGTCTCCTGCCCCGAAGGCACTGCAAGGATGTGAAGTGGGGAGCAGTTCCTCTGTGCTTCTCTCCTGCGCGTACCTCCACTAGTGGAGTGGGCAGATGTTGTTCAGACCTCGTTTTATCCGAGCGCTGCTTTCAAGTAGGTTTTACCCCATGACATTTGGCATGCCTCCTTTTTCTGTCTGTAAGATGGAGATAAAGGCTGTTTTCATTCAGAGAACATTTCTCTTCAAAAATAAATTTTTAATGCATTTTCACCTATGCAGTACAGGGGCTGTCTCCTAGCAGTGTGTAAGGAGTGGGCATGTGTAGTGCAACAGGGCTCTTCATGTAGTCTCTCAGCATCACCACCCACTGATATAAATAGAAATTTCGTAACTGGCGGTGGTTGTTTAAAAGCTGTGTCTGGTGTTGACAAGAGGTATGAGAATGCCGCAGACTTTCCTTTTAGAAAGCAGACTGTTCTTATTTCATGTTTTAGTCGTGATGAGCTTTACACACTTTGTGAAACAGAAATGTGTTTAACATGGTGACATCTCTAACATACATTAGGTCTGAAATGACTGTTTAAACTTTAATTTTCTAAGATGCGATCTGGTGTCTTGTAAATGAGTCTTACTGTAAATCATAGATGCTTCATCATGCTAGCTTTATAGGAATAATTCCAGCACATTTGATTTGTGTTAGAATTGCAATTATTAATAACTCTGTTGAATGGCCAGTGTTAGCACCGCATTGCTTGCTGATACTGATATCTTTGGGGAATGTTAAGCAATCAGCAGCTATCGTGTAGTTCAGAAGAGATCAGTTTCTTACAGATACCTTTTTTTTTTCATTACATTTTCTCCAATGGAAATTTGCAGCTTTTGTATTAAAATAAAAATCAAAAGCTTTTTCAAAGAAGTTTAATTCTGTATTGAAGGGGCAACTTATTTGGACTTGCAAATCGAAAAAAAAAAAAAGAAGGATGTGATACTAATGTGGTGGTAGGCACAAACCCTTTAATACAGTAGACCAATGGAGAAGGCATTAGAAAAAATTAATTCACTGTTGAAATACTCATGGTTCACAGTATGGTAAAAAGATACATAATTAAGCTACTGTGAAGGCGATGGATTTCCTTTTTTAATATTTATTTTTATATTTTTAATATGATTGCCTCTGGTGATTTTTTTCTTTCTTGTTGTCTAAAGATATCTGTGTGCCCTGCCACAGTATTCTTGTGAAGGGATTTCACGTTCAGAGATTATTATTAGCTGTTATGAGAAAAAGTTTTAGGTGTTAATACCACTGTTACACTGCTTTTTAGTTCCTCTGAAAGAGATGTTTTTAGTAAAATACCCTCTCCCTCAGTTCCTTGAATTCTGACATGTGTGGGGGCTTTTTGTTTTTGTTTCCCAGCAGCTAAAGAGGCAGTAGGTTTGATTTGGCAAGTCATTTGGAAAGGAGTGGAGCAGTGCCCTGTAACCGCTGAACAGTAAGTGCCTGTTTTACCTGCTATTTTAGCCACAGAAGTAAGTGGGATATGCAGGTGGATTCACATGAAACTTTTATAATCCTGAGAAGCATGTAAAAATGTGCACACGTGGAAGTCTAACTGTTCTGAAACTGAAATACTTTTTAAAAAAGGCCAAGAGACCTGCTTGGATGTAATTGTGGATCAGGTCATGAGCAGTGTTGAGGTATACAAAGTAAATTATTGAAAGCCGAAACTGAGAAGTACATTAAGTGACATTCTGTTAAATTGATTTGGATACTAAGTAGTTTTAAATATTCAGTATAGGAAGTCTCTAAAATTAGAGGGTGCAGTTTGGATGTGTTCACACAACTCTGCCCTTGGAAACTAGGAACTAATTGAATAAAGACATGCCTGTCAGCTGTATTTGTATGCTACTAAAAATGCCACTCTGTTTTATACCATAAATGACTGTCAGCTTTATTTGCAGCATGCTTGTCTGTTAATTCAGATGCTTCTTTGAATCATGTCAGATTAAGATTTCTTTTTCAAAATGCAGGTGTTAACTGCTTTCTGTTTCTCCCCAGGAGAAAATACCTCTACAGCAGAAAGTAATATATAATAATGAATCTTACAGGGTGGATTTGGATGTGAGAAGCTAAACTGGAACACAAATGTATGAAGCTAGGACTTAGAAATGTTTAGACATATTTCCAAGTATATTAAGCACTTAAGCTGTTGTCTGAGGACAGTCACACAAGAAAAATGTTTAAACTCTGCGCTTAATATCTTTAGAACCTTCACTACTTCAGCAAATTAATTTAAAAATGAAATTTTTGCTTTTCTTAGAATTGAAAATATGAAAACAGCTGAGGCAGAAGTTCATAATACCTGGTTGTAGTTTTGTTAGCTTAGGAATTATGAACATGGCTTTAACATATTGTAGTGTCTTTTGTTTATATACAAGTGCAGGGAAGGAGAATGCCATAAGATCTCCCTGACTCCAGGACAAACTGCTCTCTGCAGCTTTTTGTATACACAGAATCTTGATCCTTTAAGACCAACAAACAGCTGGCTTAGGAAGTAAAGAAACAGGGTCATGTTTTAGTGGAGTAGGAGTAGCTGAAAGGAGAATGGTGTATTTTTTTTTGTGCAGATGTTTACTAGGATGCAGAGTGGATACAGTCAAACCAATCTGCTTGGTCATTGCTACCAGATACATGACTCCCAGCTGTGTTCCTCTCTCTTTTGTGGTACCATGTCTGATGCTTATTCATTCCCTTGGGAAGCAAGTCGCAGCACAATAACCAGAGAAAGACTGATTCAGCCAAAAAGCTGAAGGGGATTTCTGTCCATTAAGCGGGCTAGATTGAAGTGAGATGGCAGGGAATGAGAAGAAAACCAGAGGAAGTGGACTGCATATTTCAGTAGCTCTGGAGTGTTGGAGGAAATCATCTGTCTTGCCTAGCCACAACCTTCCTCCGTCCATGAAATTTAAATTCAGTACCTCTGTCTCAGAGGGACTGCATACCTCCTCCCGTCATCTCCTTGGGCTTTGGGTGGAAGCTAACTTCAACTGCTGAATAATGAATACTGGTTTGCTAGAAAGGAAGGAAGGAACTGAGAGTGAGAGAATTGATAAATTACACAAATTACAAGGGTTGTAGGCTGATAATGGAAGATTGGGGTTTTTTTAAATAAATAGTACATATTTTAGGAATGACTATAATAATACAGGCCATCTCCTGTGGTTGGTAGATGCATGGCTTGAAAAATTATCTGAAAACAAGTTGTCATGGGAAAATAGTTGCATTATTGTATTAGAAATCAATGCCAAGGCTGTGTGGTAGACAGCAGTCATTGAATTGTAAGAATGATAGAGGTAAAAAATAAAAGCTTTCAATAAAATATTGGAAAGAATTATGAAGATGTTAGGATTTCTAAACTCTTTGCTTGAATTTTGGGGGCAGAATAGAGATACTGATCTTAGGTTACTGGTACAAATCCTGCCTAGTCCAGCAGGATCAGAAAAGTTGCTACCTAATGATTTTTCTACACATTTGGCACTAATTGTTCTCTTGTTAAAGATTTTAATGGAAGAGATGGGAGGAAGTACCTGTGTTGTGGGACTGTAGGATATTTTCTCCTGTATTTCCAGAAAGACTGTTTTTCAGGACAGAACCGCAACACATTTGAGCGAGATTGTGTCAGGGATAAAGAAAGATTACTTTGACATTAGCTATATGGGGTCTTTTCTATGCATATGAGAAGGTTGAAGGTTTCTGAGAGTGTTAAATCCGTGATGAACACTTGCTCTGATGGTCTGTAATTATGCAGAGTGGGAGTATATTGACACCACTAGTACGTGACTGTCACTGTATTTATTTAAGAAATACTGATAAATGAAGATGAGCTGTTGCTGTTGTGTGTTGATATTATTCTGGTGGTTGTTGTTATTCTGGGATGTACATTTTTGATGCACTGAATTTTATGGTTGAGAGTTGAAATAGAAGTACAACAATCTCATAAATTGTTTGCTTTCAGTCATTTATTTTGGTACATATCAAAGGACTGATGCCTTGTGGTCTGTGTCTCACTGCTATCGTGTGTAGTCAGCTCCTCTGGAGTCCCATTTCCTTGCTCCCTGGTGAAAATGCAGTAAAAAATGAATAGGAAAAAAGTGTGGTCTCTGGTGCATTACTTTCGTAATGCTATTACTAAAGCAGCTGTAGCAGATGAGATGGAGCTCCATCTGTCTATGACTTCCTTATTCAAAATTATTGGATCTGACCTTGGTTATGAAGAAGTGATTTTTATCTTTGCTATCAATGCAAGATAGATATCCAGTAGAAAGTGGATTTTAGAAATGCAGAAATAGAGAGATTTCTCTGTATTTAGGATGCTTGTGTTTAGAATAAGATAGTGTATGTATATAACCTAATTACATAAAAACGATATGATCTTGATTAATTACAGTCCACATAATAAAAATAGTGAAGGGTAAAGGATGAAAGGGGAGAAAAAATCACAAGATTTTTCTGTTTAGCTATCTAATTTTTTTTGGCAAAATTTACTTTTTGGTTGAAGTGGATTAGTTTTATCTTGTGTTTAAGGCAAAAAACCTAAAAGGCATGGCAAAAATGAATAGGATGTATGTTAGAAGAAAATATGGCTAGACGGTGTTATGGAGCTAATATTATTGCGACAGATATTATTAGCTAAAGTAAATTAATCACTGCTTTTGGTAGGCTATGGAGATTGCATATTTGAATGATCTACTATCGAAGGAATCTTAAGTTTATCTTATAGTGTATATATAGTATGTATTTATCCTTTAATAATTGAGTTTTAAACAGGAAAATTACGTAGCAAATGCCCTTGTTCATGTATCCTGGAAGCAGGACAGATTTCTCAGACACCTGTTCAAATACATGCTGAAATAAATAGGGTTGAACTTAATAATGTGCTGGTCTGTTCTTGACCTTTTTTACAGAGGTAGATGTCACTGACTGGCAATGTCTCTGGTATACTGCAGGTACACTTAAATAAGCTGTAAGAAAATTAGCTTATACATGTATCAGTGCACATGTGGTGTCTGAGCACAGTGCAGGCGGCCATTTGCATTGTGACCCAGGTGCTTGGTCATGTTGTGCAGCCCAATCTGAGTCCTTTCCCTTCAGAACCAGAGAGCTGGTGGTTCCAAAAAAGAACTGCTCTGATATGTATTCCCCATTTACAGACAGAAGAACTGGAAAGAGAAGCATCAAGGAAGCAGCTATGTTAGGAGCATTTTGGGTTCCTGTTTACATCTTTTCCCTTTTTTTTCTTTTTCTTTTTTATTATATACACCTTATTCAATTCAACTGTTCCTTGTATGTTTTTAAAGTAAATATAAATGCAGATTTTGAAAGGTAAGATCTAAAAAATAACCAAGTGACACACTTTTGTTAGTTTAAAGCTTAGATTCCAAACTGACCAACACTATTAATTATGAAAACACTTGTAGAAGGTAACACTGCAGTTTCATGAATAATTCTCCTTTAAATCCTTTCCCTGGTGTTTTCCAAGAGTAATGTTTATACTGTAATCTAATATTGAACTCCTTTTTATTATTTCCTCTCTATTGATTTAATTAACTGAGGTGAAGAGTATCTGTTTTCATAAAATGTTGTAGATAGTATTAGGTAAATTGTTACAAAAGCTAGTGTAATGGTGTAAAACTTAGAACTTACTGGTTTCTAAACTTCATGCCTTATATTAGAAGGCTCTCTAGAGGGGAAAAAAGAGTATTTAACTCTTCGGAAAAGTAGAGCAGATGAGTGTCATTTTTTACTCTCTGTTATTTAGGGAAAATACTATAAAATATTATTATTCTTTTCAGTCATCAGTGTGGATTCAGAACTGTGTTATTCTACAAGAATCTTACTTAATTTCACTACTTTTTGATTAAGCACTGAATGTGACATTCTTTCCTGGATATGTACATCAGTGTGTGTATATGTATCTTTTTATGTGTCTGTTTACCTTTTCATGCGTAAGAAATCTGCATTATTACAATAATCACGTAAGAGCCCTTCATCTTCATGCAAGGGGCATGCATAAGCCTTAAACACCAGTCAGAGTTGCTTATACCTCACATAAGTATCTTTTACAGACTCTATTCAGTCTTGAGACATGTATATTTCCAGCAATGTCAGCACCTCACAATTCAGAGTTTAGAAAGAAAACTAATATTCAAGTTTCAAAATTACAGCAAGCTGCATGATGATGTGTAGTGTAGGAGGTGACTTCATAATCATGAAAAAAACCCCAGCTTTGTTCTGTTCCTTTAAAAGAGAGGTCCCCTCAGAAAACAAACAAACAAACAAATAAACAAACAAAACATTTCACTGCTGTTTCTTCGGTCTAGGGTGGGGTTTGGGATGGAGCATCATTGCTCTACTAGCTCTTATTCCATCAGCCATTACCTGGGGATTAAAGATGCTCGTGACAGACCTGTCGGAGTAGCCCCTTAGCCACCTATTTGCTAAGTTGCTTTGGCCTCTTGTGCAAACAATTTCTCTGTCAAGAAGGAAGAGGCCTGAAGCTTCCTTAATGCTATTATATCTGCATCAGATCAGGATCATGAACTTTTATTAGCTTTTTAAGCTTTTCTAATCACTGTGGGTAATTTATTTTCTTGATAATGCTGTTCTGTTGTGAAGCTTGTGGCAGTTCGTTTTGATAACTGCCTACTTTTAATTCTCAAAGGCTGACGAAGGTTTGCTGGTAGCCTCATCACCAGCCCAATCCTTTTCTAGTAATAGTAGATCTATGCTAGAATATGTGGAAATTTATGTATTCGTATCAATGAAATACCAATTTGCTTTCATCAAAAGTAGCAGATGATAGCCAGTGAAGAAACACAAAACACTGAAATGCAAGAGAGCAACCACCACTGAAAAGCCTGAATCTCCCTTTGATTGGTTAGAGATGAAATTATAGGTATACAGTTTTGAGTTATTATTTCTCTTGATTGTTTTCATAGCAGATATTCCAGGCCTCATAAAAAAAATCTGGAAGCTGTTACACTTTTACATTTCATTTCATTTTTCTCATTAAATTATTCTCTCTCTACTAACTCCATGGAATGGCTACTTTCATAAATAGGATGTAACTTACTACAGCTTGTCCCCAGATTGTTTATGTGTTGGATTTAGGTACCTCAGTCTACCACTCTTCATGACTTGCTTGAATAGAGTACTCTGGGAACAGTGTAGTTGTAAGCACTGTCAAATAAGGCTCAAAATGAGATTGAGGTAGGAGTTTTTGCTCAGAAACGGACCTTTCCTGTGAAATGCTTTCCCTCTTAAAGTGAGAGTGCAATTCTTCTGGCTGTTCAGCCCTGGCTGTGGTGACACTGGATGTGTGCAAAACCCTCATCCTGCTCACTTACAGAAACAAAACTAAGCTCCAGAAAACATGTCAGTTACAGTGCCCTCTGGGTGCAAAGAATCCGATTTTTTTTTCCTATTGAGCATACTGTGAATGATTTCTTGACCTTCAACCCACACTAGAATGCCTAGTATCACATACCATAGCTCTTATTTATGAACAATATGAAAACGATCTTACAATGTTTCGCTTGCCATTAGACTATTATTCATGTGTTAATGGAAGACTAACACATTTTGAAACTGAATGTTGCATTCTTAATTTTCCTGGTGCATTTAAGTATATATTCGGTCTAGAGAAGCTGTTCTTCCAGCTCCTCCTTTAAAACACCAATGACCTGATCTTTAAAAAGTTCAGTTTTAAGCTTAGTTTTAAGCAGACAATCCCATTAATGTGAATGAGCTTTTCATTAATAGGCCTAAAGTTAAGTAAGTCTTTTTTTGTTTGCACAATCAGAACCTAAGATGTGATCCTACTGATTAACCTTGATTCTCCTTCCCCTTCTGTTTCTGAGGATTTGCTGGTGTTATGGCTTGAACATTAAATCTCAATTTATCTACCTGTTTATCTGTTCCTGGGAAGTTGCTTGGTCAAGAATGGAAGCTAAAATTTTCACAAGAATGCAATAAAATTGCATATACAAAGTCTATGGCATTTCAGTAGGATTAGTGTATTTAACACATTTCACTGTTTAAACCTTAATACAAGCTAGTACATGAAAATTGTCAGCTGTATAAAACCTGAGTTTATCTTAAGACGATTGGTAAGGTTTTTTTGCAGTTCAAATCAAAAATCATATACACTCACACTTCTAGAATAATGGAGAACTATTCAAGGAAGAACATTGAAGTGATTTTTATCTAGACAAAAATAATGGAGCAATAACATAAAAGTTACAAAAAACTGCCTTGGTTGAACTGAAGGACAGGATCTCTTACTCAGAAAAGAAGCTTAGGAAGAACGATAAAGAACAATCTGAAATAAAAGCATGGAAATATCCTGTTCTGAAAAGATGAGTGAGAATGAAGATGACTTTGTGTGTTTTAGTATTAGCACACGATTCATTTTTTAAAAATTACTTTTGTATGCTCACATTCACAAATTTAATGAAATACTGTGTGTTCAAAGACACTGATACATGCATCAGGATTGAAAGAGTTGGATCTTTTGTTTTGGTGTCCTTTTCTGACAAACTACTGTTTTGCATTCCTGAGAAAGAAAGTGCTGATAATATGTGTAAGTGTTGGAAAAAAGCCATCAGATAGTCTCAACATGAAAAGAATGTTACCATCTTCTCCATGTCACTATTGACTTCCACTGGTAGATGGACATAGTTATTTACCGAAGTACACTGTTATTTTTATTTATTTTTTACCTGTTTTTCTAATACCACGCTATGTAACACAAGCTTTCTCAAGACAGAAAAACATTCCACTCATTCTTTGTACCCATTCCCGTCCCCTAAAGAAAGGAAAGGAAAATAATGCATATACATATACAATGCAAATAAGTATGCATATAAGAGTATTTTTACTTTCTGCAAGATTAAAGAAGTTCTCAGTTATAATGAGTTCAGTTGTTGAACTGAAATTTACTTATCATGCCTGTAAAGAGTTTTTAATGATTGTTTTGGGGTTTTTTTTCATAACTGAGAGCAATGGAAATGGGAAAGTGAGTAAAAATGAATTTATCTGGGAAGTTTTCATTAGAAATTGTAACAGACCAGTGCAACTACTGAGAAATGGGAGCTTGTAGATACTTTGGTCACATAGGTACACATGTGCATATACATATCTATGTGGAGGGTGTTTGTGCTTATTTGTTTACACAGTCTTCAAAAATTGGAGTATTTTTTAAATGGAAAAAATATTTCATTGATCTTCTTGTAGCTGTAGGTTCTAGTGTTTAATTAGGAAAAATGAAGTTTAGAACTACAGAAATATTAGTCACAAAGAACCAAATTAGTTGCCTTTTCTTTAAAGTCCCTGTTCTCCTGTTGATTTCAGTGTATTTGTAGAATTTTTTACTTACAGATTATTTGGTCCTGGATTATGCTTGGGTGTAAAGTTCTAAAAAATATGGGATGGATGGATTTACTAAATGAATAAAGAAGGAGTGATCAGAGGCAGGAGTACTTCAAAGTATCTATGCAATTGTTAAAGATGTTTTGCTACTGTAATAGTAGAAAGGATAATTCTGATAATATATATTAATTGGAAGCCTGTGAATCACTTTTAGTGTAGCCATGCATAACCATTTAAATACACTGTCCTAAGAAATCATGTGAAATACTGCAGTCATTTCCATGTCTTTTCAAAACTCAGTTTGAGATGTTCTTAATTTAATAATTCTATTTGGATTTCACCTGAATTTAGTACATGGTTCCTTTCTGAATTTGCAATACAGCAAGCTAGAAAACTTAGGAAAATGTTTTCTTGGGATATTTTGGAAATTTTCAATATCTGTAATGTCGGAACTGATGGAAGATACAGAAGTTGTTTCTTATATAGTACAAATCATTGCATTTTCATGTTAATGTCCCATGATAGAAAACCTAGTTATCTGAATTTGGGGACTCGTCCAACATAAGAAAGATCTTAAAAAATAAGATATTCAGAAAAAATCCATCTGCTAGTCTATCTTGCCCCTGGCGCAAAAAGTACAAGTAAATGCTTGATGCCTGTGTTCATTTCTGCTACAAAGTGACAATAAAAATATTTATTACTACAAAGTAAAAGTACTTCAAAGTAAAAGAACATTTAAAATCTGACAGGCAAAATTGCATTTACTCAGTCTGTTCAGACAGCCTTCTGTAAGGCGTTTGGTATTTTTCTAATTATTAGAGATTTCTTTCTTGCCAAGATAACAAAAGTAGGTGTCTCAGATATTTCTTTATTTGCAACAGTGATTATCCATAGAAAATTCCAACACCAAATTACACTAATTTCCTTTTTTATTTGCTTGTAACTTATAGGTAGACACTTCTTGTTTACGTACCCACAAACACATGCACATTTATCTATATCCCCTTCATCCATTCATCTGGGCAAAGCTGCCTTTGCAAGTTATGTGACTGTTTTGTGTATCAATTCTGACTTGTGAATACTTTGCAAAACGAGTTGCTAAGTTATATTGTTTGCATTTAACAGATAACATATTTTACTATAGATATCTATGAGGAAGCTGTGACATTCCATTTGAATAATTATGAATACCTCAGTCTAAAATGGAACCAAATACATTTATTGATGATAAATTGCGAAGCCTGATGGTTTAATATTGGCTGAGCTGGAAGAGTGATAAAAGAAGAGAGAAAGATAAGATTTTTTTAAAAAAAAAAAAAGTTATGCTCAGTATATACATTTCAAGAGAGTAGAGCAAGCTAAATATAATGAAAGGATGAGTGCAGCCAAAGACAAATAGACTGTGTAGAAGAAAAACATTTTTAGGAAAATGGTAAGAAAGCAACGTACTAGCAGAAATGCTGTGTGGTTGACAGTGATTACAGTATATTTGGCAGAAGTAATGTCACAGGAGCAATCAAAGACTTAAGGAGATCTCAGTTAAAGTGTGATGTGAAAAGGCATGTTTTTAAATACAGACTTCAAATTTAGTCTCAACATATATGGATGTCGCCTTTTCTCTTTACTTATGATATTTATTCCTATAGCTGCATAAAAGAAATCCTGGAACTGCCAGTGACCATTGAACAAAGCTCTTATTCACCTTTGTGTTAGTTAAAATAATTCGTTTTCTTCACTGGTGGATTCTTGGGTGATAGTTTTACTTCTGAAGAGGATTTCCTTTTATTGGGGTTTTTGTGACTTCCATGATTCCTTTTTTATTTGAACTGAAGAGTATTGATCCAAGGAACGACCTGATTCAGCAAGTTGCAGGAGGTGATTCACTTCATACACCTGTGAAACAATGAGTAGGGATTAACTGAACTGGTACCCTTTAATTATAGGCTTCATGAAATATATTTGTAATAAAATATTAATGTAGGCCTGCAGAAGCTGTAACAGAATCTATGGAGGTCTAAAATGAAGAGAGGTCCCCTGGTGTGTGTTATAGACCTGAGAGGAAAAAGTTGTTAGGTAGGGAACTCCAGGGGTTCCTCCATCATTCCAAGGAGAAGAGCTGCCAGGCCTCCCTCAGCAGCTCCAAGGGAGGTGTGCCCTGTCCCTCTGACTGCAGAAGCAAGTCAGACACTAATACAGTGCAAAAACTGTGGTTATTGCTCTGCTCCAAATGGCAGTGGTCAGGCACTGAGCTGCTCTACAGAGATCTCCAAATCACATTGATCACAAGTTTTTGCTGCCTTTTATATCCGCCCCCCCCATCATTTCTTCTTTCAGGTTCTTCCATTTTAGCATCTTCTTATCCCCTCCCAAATAAACAACTTGCTCAAAATTACCTTTTCCTTATTTGTCTTAGTTTTTCTACAAGTGCACCAAAACTCGATATTTCTGGTAGTGTTTCCTAGATAGTCTCAACTTTAAAAAGTATTACTGAGATAGTTACCTAGGCAGCGTGGACCTTGCAAGACTTGACTCTCCAAAAAAGCCCCCATATTCTTCTGGAATGGTCTGTGAAGTTCAGCTGCTTCTCACATAGGTCTCTGTGAATTCCTCTTGGCTCTGTCCGTAACTTCTTACATTGTTGCATCCAGCAATTTTTGTCATAACTGGTGCTTTCTGACCTCCTGTTCAGTTGGCTTAACCCCAGGCCAGAGCATGTATCGTCTTTCCCACAAGCTTCTCTGCAGCTAAACAGTTGCGTCCAGCCTAGAAGCTGATCCTGCTTTGAGCAGGGCACTGGACTAGGTGACACCCAAAGGTCCTTCCCATCCTGTTTTATAGGATTCTGTGATGTTACACGTATGACATCAGGATGTTGTAAAATAGGTAGAGAAAACCTTCGTGCCACTTTCACTGAAGCCAGGAACAATTTGCTTTGGTTTCATGCAGTGCTCAAAACAAATTCAAACTTGAAACAGAATTCAGGTTACTGTTTCTTCTTGGCAAAGAACAAGAAAAAAAAAGGTCTTTGCATTTTTTATTATTTTGCCAGTAACTGACCCAAAGAGATGGTCTTACCTGTCAAAAGTTGGTCACTATTTGACTTCTTAATGCTGATTTCTCAAAAACTGAAGTCCATAAAAGACATTCTGGACACTGAAATATTTTTTCATAAATTCTTTTTTTTTTATATTGCTGTAATTAAGGGCTTGGTCTTGTTTTTATTGTGGGTTTTTTCTTCTAGAACTTGTATAGCTCAAAACTATATTAATATAGATTAAAAAAATTTAAAAGATACAGAAGATGCTCTCTTACTGAGGGAAGCAGTTGATGCTGAATGCTGCTGAACTTAAAGTAAAAGCTTAGCTTTGCTGAACTTGGAATTTTGCAATTCGCCTCATGGGAATTGGTGTTTTCTCATTTGAATTCAGCATACAGAAAATGGGCTAAGTCAGTCATAATTGTGATAAATAGAAGTTCAACATGATTACTATTTGAGGAAAAAAAATCTGTAGGTTGCATGCATTAAATGAAGAGTTTATTGGGAATCTTCAGTCAGGAAGTTACTTAATTGCAGTGTTTCAATTTGTGAAAAGCAAAATTTTATAGAAGGGATGTTTCAATGGGAAAAAAGGTTCAAAGTTATTTACTTATGCCATTTAAATGTTTTAAAATGAAAATGACCTTTGCTTTGAAGCCTAGCTGATTTTAAATGTTAAAACATTGTATTTAAACAAAATCTTTTGTTGTTATTAAATAGAAGTGGCTTATTTGCCTTTACTCAGTTTTATTTTCCTTAATTTTTTCAATAATGTTGCTACATTAAAAATGGAACAAAAGATTTGTTTTTCATCCTGTCTTGTGAAGTACCTAAAACAAAGTAGATTATCTCGGACACAATGGTGACAATTTATGTTTTGATTCAAAACGAAGGGAAAAATTGGCCAGTAAAAATGTATTTTAGTTATTTTCTATATTGAAATAGGTCACATTTTAGGCATACTTTCTCACCGCTTTTGACACACTGGAAAAAGAATGTGTTCAAATTTCAGGCATACACAGTAAGATTTGTTTAAAAGGTTTGGTCATTTAATATTTTTCTCTAAAACACTGAGATTAAAGTTTATGTAAACGGTAACATATTTATCACCCTTCTAACCTAAACATATATATACTGTACATTAGGTATTGCCAGAATTTCTATAACAAGAATATAATGAATAATTTGCATTATTTTAAGGAGTTTCACATACACGATGCTGAACTGGTAGCAAACTCTGGGAGGTAAATGTCTTTAGCTTTTTCTTAAGCATCTAATGTCTACATTGGACCTTCCTTCTCTTTCTTTATTTTTTACCAGTCATGTGGGATGCTACCATACCGCGCAGAGGAGCTCTTGCTATTCATTTTTGAGAAATAATTTGTTAGGAAAACAGTACCTGTGGATTATACACAAGTGGGCTGTTGCACGTTCTTCCTATTTAAACTGGGTAATTGCTCATCAGAGTCTCATGTATTTGCTTTGTTCCCTGATTGGGTGACCTGACCTTTATAATTGGGAGGAATGACTCAAGAAATCACTGAAATCCTTATTCTGCTAGCAAGTTCCTTGGAAAGAGAAACAGCACAGAAGAAAAGCCTCTGCTGCTTTGGGAATGTAAAAAGACCTTTGCGCCGTCTTGCATATCTGTATTATCCTTGACTAGCTACATGGACTCCAGATATAAATGTAGATGGATTGGTCTCTGGTTGAGGAAAAGGGAAAGACGTGAGTCAGATTCATGAATCATTTCTCTGTATTTCACAGTTGTTCCTTTCACAGCAGGTAATGGCTAGTACGACTGTATGTGCAATTACAGAAACAGTGGCTAGATTTTATCTGACTAATTGTGTTGTTACTGTGCTGTGGTTCTGACAGTCACTCTCTGTGCAAACCATACGGATATAGTTGCAAAAAATATTTCTTCAGTCGCTGATTGTGGCAGAGCACTTCTGTTATCCTGAAGTTGCTATGTGCCTGCTTATCATACACGAAATAGTTTTGTATGCCAACTGAGGACAGGCACTGAATGCCTTAATCTTGTTTTAATGTCATATTACGACTGTTCGTTGTAGTCGTTAATTGCCTGTCTACATGCAGTGCTGTTTGCAAATTAAGTACTTTTTTCTGTTTTGTTTGCAAACTTTGCAGATCTCCCTTTGTTCAAGGAAGATCCTGTGTTTCTTTACTCATTTGCAGTCTCTTTCATTAAATGTATTTGCTCAACAGGGTAACAAATCCATTGGTTTGTAGTGTTTAATAGTTTCCTGTACCTATTCGTGAGTATAAGAATGGCTTCTAATAAGCCCCTTCAATGTTTTTTTCTAAAATCAATGAGTCTTTTAAATCATTTCTACAGCTAACCACTCAGTGGAGCCATTTGTTGCTAAAGGCAGCATAGCAGATCACAGTTCATCTTGCACGTCATCTAACCAAAGCATCAATTAGATACACTTTCAAAAAATCTTGTTATGACAATAGACCTTGAATTCCATAGTGGTTCTAATGTATTTCCAGTATAACACTGCAGGTGAGGATCTTATGTGACCTGCCTGTTTGTAATTCTAGCTATGAAAATCTCTTTTCTGATTGGAATTTCAAGGGCTGTTAGGGGGTTTTTATATGGGGCATGGGTCGTTTATATGTAAAAATTATTATTTTTTTTATATATAAAGGACTGGACACCCCTTTTTTTTTATTTTGTTGCTGTTAAAAAGCAAACCATTGGTTTTTTTAAAACAAAACATTTTTTTAAAAAAGTCTAAGAGGTTATCTTTATTTTTGTGTCATGTTGGGCATTAGTGTGCCTAGAATCCTTTATTTGGGCTTTGTGGTATCAATCTCCTTTGCCAGAGAATGTGCTGTATTAGTTGCCTAGCTGTAATGTGGCTAATTTTTACTCTTTGTGATTTGTGCCTCAGTTGATGCTATCCATTAAGAAATCCATTAAACCTTGAGTTTAGTGAATAGCTACACACAGAACCAGAAGAGAGTACCTTGATCACTAGTCCACATTGCTTTTTATAAATTCTTTGAACTCCTATTAAAGCTGCTACTTTAAGACCTTGGTACAAGACAGTCTTGACAGTCTTGTTTATTAAAAAAAAAGGAATAATAAAGCAGGTGCCAGTCTAGCAACTATTCAGGAGTTTCTTTTGCCACAAGCAACATTTAAACCTTTTGAATATTTGTTGTGACTGTTTTATCTCCTGAGGCTGTTTCAGCTTTTCACACTCTCCACTCATCCTCATGGTGCTGTTAGGTAGGGTTCCAGTGGGGTTTTGTCCTCTGGGAAAGCCCATCTAGGTATAACACATGACTAATCTACTTTGACCTAGGTGTTAACAGGAAGCAGTTCTGCCCAGGGCTGCTTGCACTAGCTCAGCATTTCTGTTTTCTCTTAACTGCAGGTGCTGCTAGGCTTTCCTTCCAACTTTCTTCATAACAAAATCTGAATTCCAGTTCACATGCCTCCTTCTGTAAGGAATGTGGGGCCTCTTCCATAAATAATCTCAAAAGATTTCATTCATACCATGTCTATTCTGTTTTATGACCCCAGCTAGTTTAAATAATGCAACATATTCTAGCCAGAAAGGTAACTTTTTAAGGCCTGTTAAGTTAGTAGCGAGTCTGGATTCTGAACTGCTTTGATATTGGAGATAAAAGTCAAGCAAAAATGAAAATGAACTTTTATCTAGAACTTGAATCAAACCAATGCTGGCTAATTGTTAGGGCTGCAGCCAGGATTTTAAAGGAAAGTTTTGAAGGTTTTTATTTCATCTTGACAAAATACAAAGAACTAAAAAAGAAAACTAGAAATGTCAGTGTGTCAGTGCTGGATGAAAAGTCGTCTCTGGCCTATCTTCTTACTTTTTCAGTCTCAAGATATTATTACATAATATAATATGCTTGCAACGGAACAAACCAGACTAATCTGTTGTGCTGGAAATAAAGAAGAGTCCATAGCTGTGCTGTGTTGAAGTTTTAGGTACAAACTGTCTAAAATGAAACCTATAATGCAAATAAGAACACAACTACAAACTGTTTCAGTTAAGCCTCTGAAATCCAAATTAGTTTAAAGCTAAGAAAATATTCAGCAGTTCTTAACTCAAAAGGATGTCTCAACTGTATTTTTTTGCGATCTTCACAGAACAATAGTATATTGGTTTCTATGACTTAGAAGGTACTGAAATTTTACAGAGTGGAGCCAGTAAAACAAGAAATGTTAATTAATGAAAAACTAGCAATAAACCTTACGAGGTATATCACTGAGAGTAAAAGGAATATTTGGAAATAATATCTACCTTGAATGGAGGAAGAACTGGAGAGAGAAAAAGAGAAATTCTTAGGTTTAAAAAGTGGCCTGGATTATGAGCACTTTGGAAGAAAATTTATGTGATACAAACTGTAGATTTAATGGAGGCTTCTGACATCTCTGTGGATGCCCAAGCCAGTAGAAAGAGTGGAGGTTCATAAGTAGGGGCTGTTTGACCTATGTCTGTCAGTCAGGATACTACAGAAAAATTCATCACACATTCCTACCTGAAATAATTTGATTAATTTAAAATGGTTTAATGCTAGCTCTGCAGCTAAATGCTACTGTTAACTTTAGAAAAATCAGGTAGGGAGAGTACTTGGTTAATCCCTGGGCAATGACTAATCTTGGGTGTCTAACTACAACATTAGGGCATGTAAACCACATATTCGTGCTGTCCAGTTGACTTTCTGTTATGTAGTATAATAATTTACTTTCCATAGGACCAGCTTGCTTTCCCAAATGAAGGATTTGTGTCTGGAGTTTTGCTTTTGTTGATTATAGAATGCCCAAAAATGTGTGCTTTCCCTTTCCTTAACAACATCCCAGGATACAGCTGCTGTTTTGTGTCTTCCTTGGCTTTTGGCATGACTGTTCCTTTCTTTGAGGGGCAGGAGGTAAAGGGCAAGAAGAAACAGAAAAGGAGGGCATTTCTTTTTCTTTTCTTGTTTTTCATTTGGGCAGTGTCAGCAAAAGTGGTGTACTCATCTAAGTAATTAATTTTACATAATGTGTTTCTCTGATTGTAAATTGAACCTAAGAATATAATGGCTTATCATGCATACTGCATAGCAACCTGTAATCATTAAGCCTATGCATTGTCTTTATATTGTTATATTACTGTATATTGTATACACCTTTTCTTTCCTGAATCAAATGTGTCATCGGTTGACTTGATCTGTGAGTTATATGTGAAAGTATGGAATTTAGAAGAAGAGCTTTTCGGGTATCCGAGGTAAAAAGCATAGGGAAATAAATACTGGGTTTGTACTTCCCTTGGCAATTTCAGCATACCAATTTGTTTTCAGTTAACGTTTTCTTTATGCTAACTGTCTTTCTCTTGAACTGTATTAACTGGATTTCTTACATTTTGCAGAAATTGTACTGCTGGGTTTTTTGTACACACATGCTTGCAAGTCTGAAAGAAAAATCATCTCTGATAGCTTCACATATTAGC
Source organism: Burhinus oedicnemus (assembly GCA_008921705.1). Lineage (NCBI taxonomy): Eukaryota > Metazoa > Chordata > Aves > Charadriiformes > Burhinidae > Burhinus > Burhinus oedicnemus. The sequence continues at coordinate 1,410,939 of VFFE01009068.1, read as the reverse complement.
TTTCACAGCTTCAGCTGTTTCCACTTGAACTTTCCAATGTGCTTCTCTGTCTTGATTTTTTTACAGTGATTTTTCAGTGTCTTTCTTGTATCCTATTCTATCTTATTCTAAATTTTCTTCTGTTATTTATGTTTTCATAATGTCTTGCTTGTAGGTTTTGGATCCCTTTTTGTTTTCTCACTTCCCCCACCCCCCACCCCTTTCTCCTCACAACAGAATTTCTATTGCCTTATATGAAAGAACAATCTTTATTTTTCATGGAGGCTTTCTTTTGTGGTTATTTCTATTTATTTTGTAAAGGGAGTTTATGTAAAGTAACTTACTAGTTGAACAGTCAGTGCTAGATTAGTATAGATGCTTTTTGGTGAATAGAAGTGGTCTTTACCAAAAGACTGTATGTAAGTGTGAAAGAGAGATAAAGAATAACAGCCCTTCAGACTGTACACCCATTAGCTGGGGTTTTTGACTTAAAGAGGTAAGGAAGGAGATTTCCAATGCTCTTTTCTCTCTGTTTCTTTGGGAAACTGATTGAGTTCCAGGATTATAAAGATTAGCTTTCAGAATAGTAATATACTTAGACATAAATTTAGCAGTAATTTGTGAGTTCAGTATCTAATGCAGTTATCTCACAAATTAAAGAATATTTCCTTATGCAGTTGAAGTAAAAAGTAGTCTAGTTTTCCATTTCTAAATGATCTGTCAATATAGAACTACAGTGTCAAAACATTTGTAGTTATTGAACTTACTATTAAACTATTTTAAGAATATTTTTAATTACTTTTTTCTAGTTTTTAGTCTCATACACATGGCTACAACATAAGTACAATAAAGGGGCAAGATAACAACATGTAATACAGTTTTTAAATGCTTTCCAAAACAGTTTTGACACTACTGTCAGATTGACTAGCATGTGCAGAAGGCACTGGTTGTTAGAAAGCACTCATGATTATATATTGCATCTGTATTGCATAGGCTGAGAAAAACTTGGTGTCTCATTTTTTCATGAGAAGTCTTATAGCTCAGCTCTACCAGCCTTGGGAAAATAGAATAGAGATCAACTACAGATGAACTATTTCCCTTCATCTACCTAGAAATTTCACTTTTTTCTGCCAATTACCAGAGCTCCACAGCAGTACTGTGTATTTTCTTGGCAATCTATCAACCTCTTCTTCAGAAGGATAAAACAAAAAATAACACTCAATTTTTCTTTCCAATACTAGCCCATTATTCTGTCTTTGGTCTCCAGGTCAATACACCATTATTTCTGCAGTGCTGAAGGATATAACATTGGCAATAGACTAAGCAAGGCAACGCAGGAAGAAAGAAATATTTTCCTGCCTGATTATTTATATCTAAATAATGATGTTGATTTGAAGCTGGTCAGATTTTGATAATGGAAGAATTTGTTCTGACAGGGAGGAAGTCTAGAGGGCAGAGTGCAGAGGGAGAAGTCAGAAAGTATACGAGAAATGCAATTTATTACAAGTTCCGTAACTAATTGTCACTCTGTCACCATGGGACTGAAAAGGGGCCCTGAGGGATGTGACAAAATATGTGTAGAGCTGCACTGAATGTGCATCTGCAAAATTGAATCATTCAGATGAATTCAAATATGTGGTCAATTTGATTATGGGAGATGCGGGACACTGAGATTCAGGACAAGTCTCTGCTACTAAGGATGCATCTCCTCATGGTGGTGAAGCATACACATTTTGCATCACTGTGCTTATACTGGTTCCCTGGGAATTCATTATAGTGACTTGCTGCAATGCTAAGCAGTAACTACTCTGCTGTAATCATTTCCAGCAATGCTGGTGGAACTTTCCCACCTCATCTTATTTAATTATTTATTTTAGTTTTAACTCATTCTGACAGTCTTTTGAGATACACAGCTCATTTTCATGAGGGCTCCCAGGAGACAGCAATAACACAAGTCTACTCTGCAGTTGCATACATCATTATAACAAAACCCATAAAGCAGGACACTTAATCTGAAGCTGCAGACAAGAGCACCGAGCAGTCAACATCTCAGTATGTTAGCTTAAGGCAACAATTTAAGGGATTTCAGAAAATTCGGTACTTTTTTTTAGTCCCTCACAGTTCGTCTATTCTTTGCTTTACTGTCTCTTCTGTGTTAACCATTCAAGGTCTTTCCATCTGTACTTCCCCCTTTAGACAAACTTTGCTGTCTTCATGGCAGAGTTGTGGTTTCTTTTGCGGGGGTGGGGCAGGTTTTTAATAAATGTTTATTCTAGACATTTAGTAGGAGGGTGCTGCGTAAGTAAGAATGAGGACCATTGTACTGAGCATTAATTAGGCTTTGGTTTTAAAAGATATTTACCACAGCAAAAACACTTCAAAGAATCTTCACTAAAAATCCTTCCTCTTTTAATTGTTGAGTTTATCATAGTGGAAATGATTCTCCAGGCTTCACACACAATTTAGGAACAGTTGAGGCCTGAATTTCTAAGCATGATTGTAACAGGAAGTAGATGCCATTATAATCTTTCTATTATTATTATTATTATTATTATTATTATTATTATTATTATTATAGAAAATATTTGTTCAAAATAAAGATTTATAAAACTTTAATTTTGGGGGCAGGTGTTTAGCAGTTACTCTCTGAATTAAGTTAAATAGAATAGTGGTTTTGGCAAAATGTAAATTGAATGCCTCCTACTTAATGTTAATGCTAAGAAGAACAAATATTTTTGAGATGAACAAGCCCTTCATAGTTTGCTGCTTTTTTCTTATTTGTTTTAAGTCATATATGAGCCAGACTGTAAAATAACACAGGTTAGAGGCTCCATCTTGGTATTTTTAAATTTTTTTCTATGGACGACTTCTGAGAGGGGGGAGAAACAAAGTTCTGTATAGTAAATCTTGATTTGTTGGTATCCTCTGCACTCATTTAGAGCACAAGTGTTATGAGGAGCGGCTGAGGGAACTGGGGTTGTGTAGCCTGGAGAAAAGGAGGCTGAGGGGAGACCTTATCGCTCCCTACAACTACCTGAAAGGAGGTTGTAGAGAGGTGGGGGTCAGTCTCTTCTCCCAAGTAACAAGTGATAGGACAAGAAGGAAGTGGCCTCAAGTTGCACCAGCGGAGGTTTAGATTGGATATTATGAAAAATTTCTTCACCAAAAGGGTTGTGAAGCATTGGAAGAGTGTGCCCAGGGAAGTGGTTGAATCACCATCCCTTGAGGTATCTAAAAGACAGGCAGACATGGTGCTTAGGGACATTGTTTAGTGGTGGTTTTGGCAGTGTTAGGTTGATGGTTGGACTCGGTGTTCTTAAAGGTCCATTCCAACCTAGACGATTCTATGATTCTATGATTCATTTGTATTTGCTCTTTTATAAGGCAAGAATTTTCCACCATCACCATCCTCACAGTTTTTATAAGGGAAAGTTCAGTAGTAATGATTTCAAATACATTTTAAATGTGCCATTCTGAGAAATCTCAATGCACTTTATATACAATTTTTAACTTATTATGCACTGCTTATAGTCTTATGAACTGTTCCCAGGCATTTCCCAAGATGGAAACAAAGGGAAGAAAAATAATACCTGAATGGATAAAACTGCAGCCTTATCATTTTGTGGGGTACTGCTTAATAGTAATGTACATCTGAAGTATAACAATGACTAATTTATTTAAATAGCTCATCTGTAAATATAGGAATCTTCAGAAGGAAATTGCATGCCTCAAGGCAAAAACTGATTTCTAGCAAGAATCAGGGAAGAATGCAGAAAGGCAAGGAAACCAAGGAAGAAGAGTATATAGTTAGAAAAAAATGTGAGACTCAGAATGTCTGGATTCTGTCCCTGGTATAACTTAGACTTCATACAACATTTAGCTGCGAAAAAATCCTATTAAATCACACTTGTCCTTAAAGAAGGTAATAATACATCATGTTGTACAAATCTGTTCTGAGATGGGATGTGAGGCTTTTAAGAGACCAGTGCCTTGGTCTTTGTAGGGGTTGAGAGGAGATTACATTGATATGGAAATAAGAAGCAGGGTAATGCTAAATGTCTAAAAAAATTCTTTCCTCACTGGAAAATACTGTACAGAGTTTCTTTTTGAACTCCTGCCCAGCCACAAGATACTGAAGTTCTTCCTTTACTTCAGCATAGCCCACTGTCCTGAACTGAGTAATAGCAATGGAAAATCTGTCCTTTCTGAGTATTTCTAATGTACAGCGGTCTTGTAGCATTCTTCCATTATTCTGATGAGAAACTGTACTTAGATTAATACAGAAGAAGGTATGGTTGGGCTTCCAGTATTATTATGGATTTGAAAGAAGCATAAGGGGAAAAAATCTGCAGCCAAAAGACAGTTGATGAGCTTCCTTCCACTGCAGCATTTTTCCATCTGACTTCTAATTTCTTGTTTGGTTCTTCTTTAGAGATTTTGAATTTGTTCTGTTGGGTTCCCATGAAACTTAGAAATAAAATTAGTTTTATTGTGTTTCTGTTTATTGTGTTTCTGTTTACAGAACTTGTAATGGCTTTATGATACTCAAACAAAGCCAATATTGGAAGGCAGTTCTAATATTTGTAGATTTAGTTGCATGTTTTGAGACTCCCAATTGTCTGATATTTGATACCTTCAGATAACTGAACAAACAATTACCTTAGGGTAACTATTTCTCTGAGGGTGAAGAGTTATTTTACTTCTTTCAAGGTTCTTTGCTTTAAGCGCTACATTAACTTCCATTTTCACATTTTACTATTGTAGTATAAAAGGTTACATTTTCCTTTTTGAAGTTGAGAAAATATTGTCAGTGGGAACTTAGATGCTTTTATAAAAATAATACTGATCATCTAAACAACAGTACTTGAACTTTCTGTCAGTATGAAATAATTTTGTGAGGTCCCAGTATGATATTGATTGGGATTTATGTAAAGCACAGGGCATAAAAGCGCACATTTTGACTGAAAGTTCCTGTCTGTATGTTCTAATGCTGACTCAAAATCCTCAAAGCCCATTTTGGAGGCTTTCTTTTGAAACCCATCATAGCCTTTGCATTTTTCACCATGGTGGATCTCTGTGAGGTGTACGGAAGATCAAGAATTCACATGAAATGAATTGCCAGTCACTGCCTATCTAATGACACTGTAGCAGTGCTTTTATTTTACTGCCGGACCAGGTCAGTGATCTGCAGGTAAAGGCCAAAGGAACTGTCCTGAATCATCCAGTTTTTAATGTGTATGTTTTCATAGCTTGGAAGAGCCATGATAATTCTTAAGGCATTTTAATAAAACCAATCTGGAAACACTTTTACAGGAAGGATTGAAAAGAAATTTTAGTTGCAATGAGAGTCTTTGAGAGACTGGTTAGTACAGCTGTGAGCGTAATCTAAGGTCAGAAACCTGAAAATTGCTGGTTTTAGTGATGAGTAAGTGGCTTTCTTTTCTTTCCCTATTAGATAGAAAATGGTCGGCTGTGGAACTCTATTGTGAAGACCTCAGAAGAAATATCAATTTTTCCAGTCAGCTTTTCATGATGTAAATATAATTTGAGCTTTCCCAAATGGGCAGCTAAACCATGAGCAAGCAGAGAAACCCATTTTGGACTGTATTTCTGAACCAGGCTTCACCTTCTGTCTTGGGAACTTATTAAAGGATTACAGCTGAAAAAGACAAGAGAAAGAAAACCTTGAACAGGAAGCTTATCCTACAATGAGAATTACAAGTACATCTTGTATCTGCCCAGTCCTAGTTTGTCTCTGTTTTGTGCAGAGGTGTTATGGAGCTGCTCACCATGGCTCCATCAAGGTGACTAGAAATCAAACCAAACACGTAGAAGGCGAAACAGAAGTGCATCATCGTCCTAAGCGTGGATGGGTGTGGAATCAGTTCTTTGTTTTAGAAGAACACATGGGACCAGATCCTCAGTATGTAGGCAAGGTAAGGTCATTATCTTCTCTTTAGTTTTGTTTTTGTTTTTCCCATCCCCTGAAATGTGGCACTGATAGAGGAAAACAGGTATCTCCTTAGATCACACCTCCTTTTTTAAAGGAGGACACCTCTTGGATTGCAACATACATGCGCACTGAACTTGACAGTTCTCTACGTATACTTTCTGTGTTTATTATAAAGAAAAAAGATAAATAAAAGTAAATAGGATGAAGATATTAAAATATGACAAAATAGCGTTTCTTCTGAGCTCAGCTAAACATGGAGTGAGTGCAGCCAGTCCTCTTACATCAGATTCTAGAACCACAAACGCATGAGACTTAAATATGTCACTGCTAAAGACTTTTCCAGACTATTTCAAAATAAGGTTCAGTTCTGTTTCAGGGAATATTATAAATACAGCCTAGGCTCCATAGGATATTCATTAAACTCTGAGGGTAGGGTGGAAAAGGAGTCCTCCAAACGGAAATCCTCTGTGACTTTCTTCATAAAAAGTGGCAGGAGGTGTGTTACTTGTTACAGTTCCTCAGAAGCCTGTGACAACAAGCCCCGCGTTTATGTTTTGACATATATAGTGAGCTTCAGACACAGAGTTCATGCTGATGCAGTTGTAGGATGGCCAACTGAAGTCTGATTTGTCATGTGTAATGTTGTCTGTATAGCTTGGGTTTTAAATTTGCATTAAAATAACACAAAATTGTATATCTAGCTTTATTACAAGATGTATGACAGATGTAGCTTTTCTCCCCCTGAATACTGTCTTTCAGCATTATGATAGAATTTTTTATTACATAATCTAGATTAATCTTAATTTCCTTAATGAAAATGGAGAAACATTAAATATGAGGGGTGAAGAAAGATGGTTAATGGGAATGAGGGCATGGAAAAGGAATTATTTCATGTAAGTTTGCCTTCAAGTTGGGAATCCTGAAAATTATATCTTAGAGTATGAAAAATATCCAAGGAAACCAGTAGCTTCTGAAATCACAGATATATTGTAGCAAGGGCTTTCAAATTAGAACAGTATCACCTGAACTAAAAAATAGCAAGTGAAGCACCTGTATTTAAGATACAGTTAACACAAAGACCAAAAAGAAATTATTTAGTTATGCCAGCCTTAGTAAAATACAAAGTATTTCAGTATACTTAAAATTGTTGAGACTTGTGCAGGGAATGTAAACTGGGGAAGGACCTTTCTAAATGGAGATCGTGGGTAGCATTGAAAGAGAAGCTTTTTAAATGGGTAAGGGAATGAGGAGATATGCTTCCAGACCCATCTTAGACTGATTAATATTTTCATGAATAATTATGGAATAGAAGAAACATTTTACAAACATGTTGCTGATACAAAGCTATCCAGGAGAATCAAAACATTGTCTGGAAAGAACTAGGTAGCATGAATAAGATTTGGATACGGAGATACAGAGTAAACCTCAGGACCACAATGTGATAAGGCTCTTACAGAGCAGTATCATGAATTTCTGTTATACACTACTGGTTTGTCAGGTACAAGTGACAGAGGAAGAGAAAGATCTAGTCACCAGATCAATTATTGCCTCTACTGTCATACCTTAATGAAGGTAGATATGATACTAAGCTGCAAAAGCTGAGGTAATCAAAACAGAGATAAAGTGGTATTGAAGCTATTGTGAAAAATAATGTTAACCTGTTTACTGCTCTGATTACTTTTGGCCAAGCAAAATTAATTTATATATGAAGCTATACAGAGAAAATTGAATACTGTGGTTGGGGTGGTGGTGGACAATAAAATACGTTTATTTAATTACTCCCACAAATAATAGTGAAGAACACATATTATTCTATAAATACACTTCAGAAGAAACCACAAGGGAAAGAGAAGAGCTATTTAAGTTGATTCAGCTTTTCATTGAAAAAATGAGGTTCTGGTGACCACGAGTTAATTCAGAATGTAAATAAGAAAATAAGTGAGATTCTGAAAGAGTCTACTAATAGGGAGAGTGGTAACAAAAATCTGAAGAGGTTTCAAAGTAAAGCGTGCTTGTCTTTATGAAAACATTTATAGACATGAATGCATGCAAGAACAGAGGCCTGGATTCAGTGAGCTAAAGGATGGTACCTTTCAATTTTATGTTCCTATGATAGCATTAAATATTTTCTTTCATCCTCTGACCACTCTATTAATGCTACATTTATGGAGATCAATGAATAGGATTTCTTTTAGTCCTTCATGGTCAGAATGTGACTACGTGCTTTGTTTGAGCACATTTCTTCCTCTGTACTCATCAATTTTTCTTCCCTTTTCCTCAAAGAATTCGCTGCGGTGTTCATCATTTTCTACTCTGAGTACTTCACAACATTAGTAAGCTCATCTTTGCTGAAGTTTTGTGGGATTTAGAAGCATCTGCACTCTGTTTTCCTTTGTTGTGATGGTTCTGATGACCTGATTTACTGCAAAGATCAATCCTATTAGCTCAGGCATATATTTTTAATTCAGAAAAAAGGAAAGCCTGGCTGAGACTGACAAAATACTAGTAATTAGCACAATTTCAGTAGCGGTCATTGTGCGTGAGTTCCTTTTCATTTTGAAAAATAGATGTTTTACTGATGTTGTGCTTAATTGTACACACCTCATCAAGGTCTCATTCTACGTGTCTTTAATTTGACAAGAGGTTTTCACACAAAGCTTCTCAGTTTATGAAAGAAGGCTATGTGAGTGGTGCCCTTTAATTCCAGGCTTCTGTTCAGTGGCAGCACGCTATCAATTCTGTCAGTTATTAATTCTGTAGACTACTCTGCTTCACTGGTGAGAGTTTTGCCATTTGAGATCTGTCCTTTCACATTTTTCACACCCAATTTGGGAGTAACATCACAGAAAGCAGAGTCATTATGTACAATGCTGTTATAATGATTACAGTCATTGTCATGGAAATGCACACTGAGGACAAGAATAGGGTAGGCCTGCAATGAAAATGGTAAGGTTTCTCATTCTTATCGTGAAATGACTGTCAAGAGGATGGATTAATTTACTGCCATCATCTGTTATACAGCAAGTATTAGGACAACAAGTCATCATTGTATTTTAATATCAAGCATATCCCCATTCCTCAGTCATTGTTTCTTTTCTCTAAAAAAATGTCATTTGGAGACTGGAAAACTGTATGAAATTAATCTGTATTAGGAACATGGCAAAACACAGGTCTTGGAAAAATAAGGTTGTGGTAGAAATGAGAAATGATCCTTTTGTCAATGTTAAGTATTTTCTGTAGTTCTGGTATTATTGAACTGGTTCCCTGCTGTTGCAGTTGGGGTAAGTCTTCAATGTTTCAGGATATGTTTTGCCAAACAAACAACTCCAAAAATAGTTTTATATTAAAAAAGGTATCTTTAAAGAATTTAAAACCACAGTGACTTCTTTTTCTAAAATGATGAATTATTTGGGGAGGGTTTCTTGAAAACTTCCCAATGATCAGCAGTATCTAACAATGTTAGTTCTGGCAGACATCTGTGGGTGCAAATATGTGCGTGTGCACGTGCAATGGAGAAACGGGAAATTCGATTAACTGGGAACAAATATCCTTGTTTCAAATAAGCAGCTTGAATTCACAGAACTGAGCTTTCACTACATGACACTTCTTGTCTTTTGCATCTCTCTGATGATGCCCTTGTGGCCAAGAAGGCCAATGCCATCCTGGGCTGCATCAAGAGGAGTGTGGCAAGCAGGTGGCGGGAGGTTATCCTCCCCCTCTACTCTGCCCTGGTGAGGCCGCACCTGGAGTACTGTGTCCAGTCCTGGGCTCCCCAGTTCAAGAAGGACAGGGAACTGCTGGAGAGGGTACCACAAAGGGCTATAAAGATGATTAGGGGGCTGGAACATCTTTCTTATGAGGAAAGGCTGAGGGACTTGGGTCTTTTTAGTCTGGAGAAGAGAAGGCTGAGGGGGGATCTCATCAATGTGTACAAATACTTCAAGGGCGGGTGCCGGGAGGATGGCACCAGTCTTTTTGCAGTGGTGCCCAGGGATAGAACAAGAGGTAACGGGCACAAACTTGAACATAGGAAGTTCCATCTGAACATGAAGAGGAACTCCTTTCCTTTGAGGGTGGCAGAGCCCTGGAACAGGCTGCCCAGAGAGGTGGTGGAGTCTCCAACTCTGGAGACATTCAAAAGCTGCCTGGACACCATCCTGTGCAACCTGCTGTAGGTGACCCTGCTCTGTCAGGGGGGTTGGACTAGATGATCTCCAGAGGTCCCTTCCAACCCCTGTGATTCTGTGAAATCAGAATTATTCTAATGAAAATATCGCTGTGAGCACTGAAAGGGGCAGGGCTGGTGAATGCACCATGGTCTGGTGAGGAGTCAGGTACTGACTGCACCAGCTCGGAGGAATGAAATTATCCTGAGGAAATCTAGAAAAACTTGTGCTGTAGGGCTGCAAGCTTTAACATTGCTCAGTTGCCATGGCTGATATAATTTGCATTTCTCTCACATTTTCTGCATGCTTCCAGGTTAGATAATTTATGTGTCAGGGTATCAATAAAAATAACAAAGAACTTAAGGAAAGAAGAGGAATAGAGTCCTTAATGTTCTTTATTTTGAACCTTCACACCTCTTTTTTTCCAGAAGGTCTGCTCCTTCTGATATTTCTTAAAAGTGAGTTGCACTGGAAGCACATCATAACTACACATTTGCTGTCCTTTTTACTTTGGAGAGAGAAGTAAATGTGCAGTGGTAAAGGGAAGACCAGTGTTGGTTTGAGGCTGAGAGGGTCATGCTATTAGAGATAATAGCAGAGGAATATAATGAACAAGGCTAATACTTGATTTCTCTTTGCACCCTTTGGATCACTGAAATACCAAACGTATACCTCTTAATCCACTTCAGATGTCCTCTGAAGGGTAAATAGGAATGGCTTTTCAGGTGTTCAGCTCTGTGTTATTTTTCAGCTGCATTTTTCTTCCCAAATTTGGGGGGTAAGGGAAGTGACACTTTACTTAGTTCTTACGTTTTTCCCTGTAATTCAAAAACACTTTCAGATTTGTGTTGATAGGGGAGGTAAGGAAGTATGGAACAGTTGGAAATGGGTGTGAACACAGGAGAGGGAAGAGGAAAGTAACAGCTTTCAAAATGTCCTGAAATGATTGTACTGAAAGTTAGATTAGAAAAGAAATCCCAGGTGTTATATTGGATTTTCAAGGTAGTAATTCTATTAATTTGTTATGTTACTCTTGAAAACAGAAATATAGCATAACAGACTTGTCATTCAAAATTCTTTTTCAAGGTAATACGGTGGCATGTCATTACAATAAATTAGTTCTAATACAGGAGAGTGAATCTAATCTTTCCTGATCATATCAAGACAATTTCACATCTCAGATTTAATGACAGTAAAGGGAAAATATGTATACTTTAAAATAAGTGCTAAGAAACAAAAGCAGAGTTTTACAATTAAAATGCTTTTATTCAATGTTAGAGGTTTACATAAAGTAAAGCATATCAGATGTTTCAGCATAAGCATATACAAACAGTTCCAAATTTTTTTCTGATAAAAAAGTGTTTTTCTTTTATGACAAAGAAAATGAAAAGGAAAGTGTAGATGTTATAGTCTAAAGATTTTTTGCACATAGCTTGTTAGCCATTTTCATGACTTTGTTAAAAGGCATGCAGGTGGCATAATCAGCATCTAGAATATTGTGCATCTCATTTTCTACCTAGTTGCTAGTTTCACAAATAATATATTTAGATAAAATAATTTTCCTCTATAGCTAGCAAAAATGTGGTAGCAATAAATACCTCAATATGCAAGCGCAGATTTTCCTGTTCTTTTATGGACTTTGGTTGCTTTTTTAAAATTGTATACGAGAATAGACCTAGGTAGAAAATAAAATAAAAAGAAGAGAGGGATTTTGACTCAGCAAGCTTTAAAATCAGGTTTTGTGTGTCTAGTGTGAAAGAGATTAAATTTTTAATTCTTCCAGGGCTCTTAGAGAGGGGGAAGACCAACACTGAGTGAATATACTTAATATTTGAGCGAAGGTTTTAGCTTCACAGTTTTTAATTCAATTTAAAACTCAGATGTCTCCAGCTTCTTCAGCAAATCTGTAAAAGATTGAAATTATAGATGCTTGCACTGAAAAAGTAAAGGTTTGTATTTTTAATAGATCCTTTTTAATTATAAAAAAATCTTCCCTGTTACAGTTTCTCCATAGGTCACTAACCTCAGATTTTATAGTACTTTCTATTTACTTCAGTCTTTATGGTTTTCTGCTCTCTGATTACTCAAAATCATCTTCTTGCCTGTTACAGCACTTTCATTGCATTAGCTCACTAACCTCAGATTTTACAGTACCTTTTTATCTATTTTGTTCTTTATGCTTTTCTGCTCTCTGATTACTTAGGTCCTAATTCTTGTCACCCTTACTGTTGCTAAATAACATTTTGATTCGGTGCCATTGAAGTTGATGGAAAGCCAACACTGATCATATAGGACAGTGCCTATTTCTTTATTCTCCTATCTGTCTCCCACTGTTGCTCAGGGCAACCTTACCAAGCCTTACCACGAAAGAGAGGAAATATGCCCTCTCCATCTTAACTGCTGTCATCAAATCTGAGGTCAGTATTGCACAACGTTATGTAGTCCTATATTATGTTAGCCATCTCATTTTCTACTTTATTTTTACAAAAAGCTAATTCAAGAGTATTGCCAACACAAAAGCTTTTCAAAACAAAAACACACACATTGACAGGCTGAGAGAATTAGGGTTGTTCAGCTTGGAGAAGAGAAGGCTCCAGGGAGATCTTATAGCAGCCTTCCAGTATCTAGAAGAGGCCTACAAGAAATCTGGAGAGGGACTTTTTACAAGGGCATGTAGTGATAGGACGAGGGGTAATGGCTTCAAAGTGGAAGAGGGTAGATTTAGAATAGATCTCAGGAAGAAATTTTTCACTCTGAGGGTGGTGAGGCACTAGAAGAGGTTGCCCAGAGAAGTTGTGGATGCCCCCTCCCTGGAAGTGTTCAAGACCAGGCTGGATGGGGCTTTGAGCAACCAGGTGTAGTGTGGGAGGTGTCCTTGCCCATGGCAGGGGGGTTAGAACTAGATGATCTTTAAGGTCCCTTCCAACCTCAACCATTCTATGATTCTATGATTCTGTGATTATTATAATTAAGATTATAAATTTAAACTGTAGAAATGGCTTAGCTTTACCAGTGTCAATTTTATTCTCAGGCAGAAATAAAAAGCCTGTTAAGTGATTTCAGAAACCAATTACTTTATTTCAAACCATCCATGTATAGTATCTCTTAGAACCTGCTGAATGCTCTGGATTCCTACAGATGTCCTTCATAATGTTACAACTTTGAGTAATTCTTAATGAAGAATGTAGTTAGTATGAACTATACATCTGCTTTGTACCATTATTACTATTTCCCAACTGAGCAACCAGGTCTAGTGGGAGGTGTCCTTGCCCATAGCAGTGGGTTGGAATTAGATGATCTTTAAGGTCCCTTCCAACTCTAACCATTCTATGCTTCTATGATTCCATGTATACTTGGGTTTTTTTGAGTTCTGTTGGCACAGGCCCCTTTGCCGCCTCTATGCGGATACTAACCCTACCTTTATTCAGCAACTGTTACTTGGTTTCTTTTTGAGAGCTTGAGGGCACATTACTCAAATTCTACAAGTCATCAAATGCTGGTTTTATTTATTATTTTTAAAGTGGAATCTCTAAACATTCAAAGGTCATTTGGGGGAAAATCAAACTCAAGGGAAGAGAATGCTTTCATCAACCTGATGAATCTGACTTTCTTCCAGTGTGTTTAGCCATACCTGAGCTTTCCTGAAGCATAGTACTTGAGTTGCAGTCCTTTGACAGAAAATGGCTATATACAGACTGTCAAGGGCATTTTGACTTGACAGACCAACCAAATAAACAGAAAAGCATGAACACATTGAAGTTCAGTCCTAGTCGAAAGACATGGGATAAAGTGTTTACCTGGTTTAAGTCAATATAGAAATGCACCAGGAAGAAACTTGGCCTTTTACATCAAAACAGCAACATTGAATCTAATATGTCAAAGTAATAACTGTTTGTGTGAGCAAGCTTTATACAGTCTGTCAGTTCTATATTGCAAAACATGTTTGCTATGTGGAGACCGTTACTTCAATTAATAGTTCAAAATAATTGTGTCAAGGTGATCTAATTTTCCCCAAGATTCTTGTGGACTGAAAAAGTCTGTACAAAACTTGACCTCTTTTTTTTTTTTTTTTATTCTTCTTTCCCTGTCATGATTTTGACACACCAGCAGCTGAAATTCTGTGACTTTTACATGTTCTTTACACTGAACGACTGTATTGATGAAACCACCGTCTTTTAGGTGGAACTACCATTTTTCATTTAAATGTTTTAGCAGTAATTTTTCGTGGGGAAAGCCAGCCTTTTTCCTGCCTAAGTTATTTAAAATTTTCATTTATTAAATGGTATTGCCTTTAAAAACTAGGGCAGAAGCTGGACATTGCTGAAGTTGTCTGTTGTTTTTAGGGTGAGTGCTTCTTTGTATGTTGGTAGGGTTTTTGTTGCTGACCAACAGCAAACTACACTTTTGCATAACAAACAGGATTTTTTTGACCAGAAGGTCAGTGAAGACTGTAAGAAAAGCTATGCCATTGGCAAAATTAAAATCACCTGGCTTAGTGGTGACGGACAGGATGCTTATATTTTAAATATCTAAGCTTTTCTGTTAATTAAATGACTGGAAACATTCAAGGGAAGAGAACTGAGAGAATTTTATTGATTTGTCATGTCTATGTAAAATGACCATGCTAATCTTTATGTCTAATAATACTGTTTCTTGATACAGAACCTCAGTGATGTTAATTACTGCCTTGACATTCTGTAACATTTCAAGAATGTTTAGATTACCAAGTGCTTTCTTCACATTAGGTTTCTGAGATGTCAAAAATTAGGAAATACTTGCAGTGTGGACAGTCTTAATATTGTGGCACACACAGACTTTGTGCATGTCAAAAATCATAGAGGGATACAGGTTTGGGATAGTATGAGTTTAAATTCACGTTATGAAGAAATTAATCCATGTCGTGGTTTGGGCCAAATTGGCCTAGCTAAAAAGAAAAGTTACTGAACAAAAATTGGTCCTGTTTTACCTCAAACCAGGACACAGCTGCAGTGTATCTTGGAGATTTTTGGCAGACCCCTTTTGCTTTTAAAATGAGATAACAGTTTTACATGCAGTGAAAGGAAGATGAGTTCCGTTGGGTTAGAGGATGAAGTAATTGAGTTTGTGTCTGACGTGAATACTAGATAGATATTTTAAATTGTGCTTCTGTACAATATTTAGGTTTATTTGCAAGGTGTACTGCGTAAAGTATGTAGTACGTGTTCGTATTAAAGTACAAATCAATAATGTCTGAAAGCAGGAAGTACCATGATTACTCAAAACCACAGGTACGTGTGGTGTGGTCAGTGGTGAACTTCAGTGAAGGCTTCCCCTGCTGTTGTTTGGTTTCCCTTGCAAATTTACTGGTCTTTAGTAATATGCTGTTTCCTTCAGTCAGAACACTTGCAATGAGGTTAGATTATAATAGATTTCTCTCCTTCCTCTAGCCTTTTTTTCCACATTGCTTATAGGTAATGATGATCCCCTGTGACCCTCAAGCTTCTGTCAGATTTGGCTGGTATTGTCCAAGGCTCCCAAAGCCACTGGCCCCAGGGGCACCAGTGCAGGTGTGTGTGGACAAACACACGTGTGTATTGATACACATGTGGAGGCTTGATTGCATAGGCATTGCTTCTAATACAGTGCATGTTTCCTTAGAGCAACGTAGTTTGGTGTCAAACAGAATTAATCTATTGAGTGACTGCCATGAGGATTTTGGAAGCCAGCCATTTTACAGGTTTATTACTACTTTTCCTGGCTATCATAGTGACCTTTTCAAAATATACCAAGTTGTGGCCCTTTCATGGAGCTGTTTTGAAGTGAGGGCAGCTTCTCAAACTGAGGGGCTTCTTCCAGTTCATAGAAAATAAATGACCAGGGACTTAATGTAATCTTAAATGGAATTTGACTAAGTATTATAATATGTCCTCATCTCCCTACTATGAATCACATTGTGTGCAGCAGGAAGATAATTTCATTGGGGTGCAGGTGCCCAGGTGCTGGCAGCACAGCGGCCCCTGTGTGGCGCGGCCGGGGCTGCCCCGTGCCGGCCACAGCCGGTTCCAGCCGGCTCCAGCGGCTCCAAGGGCCCCAGCGCAGGGCCCAGCTGAGCCCCTCAGCCACGGGCGGGCGCCGCGGGGAAAGCCTGGGTCAGAAAGGGCAAAACGCTGCCCGGCAGCCGGGGCTGAGGGAAACCGGGGCAGAAACGGCCCTGCCAGCCCCGAGGGGAGAGCAGGAGGAGGGCAGGAGGGGCTCCGGGCGCCCCCCCGCAGACGCGGCCCCGGCAGAGGCCCCGGCGGGGCAGGGGTTTCCCTGCAGCCCCTGGGAAGGGCCCCGGCTGGAGCAGGGAACAGTGTGAGGGGGAGGAGGCGGGAGCGGCAGAGAGGAGCTGTCGTGGACTGACCGCAGCCCCCCATTCCCCATCCCCCTGCGCACCTCAGAGGGGAGGAGGTCGAGGAGTTGAGAGTAATGGGGTGAAAGTGAGCTGGGGAGAAGGAGAGAGGGGTAAGTGGAAGGTGTTCTATTTTTTTGTCTTCGTATCTCAGCATCCAAATCTATTTTAACTGGCACTAAGCTAAATTACTTTTCCCCAAGTCGTTTGTTTTGCCCATGATGGTAAATGATAAGTGATTTCCCTTTCTTTATCTCAACCCACAGACTTTTTTCCATCTTACTTTCTCCCCCTGTCCTGTTGAGGAGGGGGAGTGAGAGAGCAGCTGGGTGGGCATCTAGCAGCCAGCCAAGGTCAACCCACCACAAAGTTGGTGTGATGCAATTTTCCTTCTCTGTAATTGCATCGTTACGTTATGCCATATTCTGTATGCGTAGCTTCTGTCAATTACTATATCAAAATTATGTAAAATGCCAAAAATACTTAGTTTCTGTATTTAAAAAACAAACAAAAACCAAAACAAAACAAACCAAGAAACCATAAAAGAGGTGGTGGGTCAATTACATCTATGAGATGTAGCATTGGGGAAATGAAGATAATTCTGCATCCTTTTTTATTTACTTATTTACTTATTATTTTTATTTTAGTAACTTCATTTTTAAGGATATTTACCAGCTAATCTCAAATCAGTAGCTGATGAAGGTGACGATATGCTGACAAATTCAAGCATAAATTAACGTGTCAATTGGTTCTCAAGTACCTTCTCAAATTTACTTTAAAAGAGGTGCTCACTTGTGTTTATTTGCCTGTGTAACTTTTCATGCCTAGATGTGGTGTTGTCTTTTTAAAGATGCTGCTCCATCATTTGGCTATTCAGTATATTTTATCAACTCATTCAAATGTATTTATGAAAGGAAATGTTAGCTGGACTTTTACTTAGCTTATTTATACAATGACAGGAACACTTTTGTTGAATGATTTGAACTCTAGATTAAATAATCCTATTTACTATGTTTCGAACTACAAAGATTTGAAAAAGTGCAGGAAGTCAAACATGATAATTACAGAAAGAGAATGTACATCACCACAGTTAGGTATTTTCTCCTTTTTCCATCTAGAAGGGTGTGACAAGTGAAACCATGCAGAACATGCTTTAGCAGGAAGATACCCTCTTTCTAAGGGGAAGGTGGCTGTAAAAGAATAGGGATTTCAGGTCTAGCAACTTATTAAATCATCTCAAAATGGCTGAAAAAAACGTGAGCCTGCAATATTCTTAGGCTCTTAATGGAGTTTGCAAAGGGTTATTTTTGTGGTGTATTCTGTATAGCATATTGGTTGATTTTGAATGTGTTGCCTTCTCAGCAAGTGTTTCTTTGCCTTATTAGATACTTTGCCTACGTGTCATCTTTCAGTTGTTGTATCAGAATTATGTCTAATGCTCAAATTGTATTTGTTTGTGTTCTAGAACACATACACATTTTTTAATGACAATAAAAAAATTGTCAGACAATAAGAAGTAAAGCAGGAGATCTCAGGTTTAAATTTAAAATTTCTCTATTGTTTCTAATCATATAATGTTTACATATTCTATGAAACTAAAATCACGGTGGTGAATTTTCAGATTAATAGCATTTGTAAATATTTCATTTCTAAAATACATAGTTTTTTTCCTAACTGTAGTGGAAAACACCAATCTGTAAAAATGTGAAAGCACTATTTCTGATTTTCTTTGTATTTTTTTTCTGCTTATCAGGGTTAGCTCTGGTTGATTCTTGGCAAGCAGTTAGTTTTTGTTTATTTTAAATAACAACGAAAAGAGCACAAACACCTTGGTTTGGAAAGAAGGTGTGGAGGTGATATATGCACTCAGGTTATGCTCAACGACTTAGAGCCAAAAACCTGAGCAGAGGTTAATCTGTATGTCTGGGGCTAGAACAGAATAGTTTTAAAGTTGACTTTGTATTCCTGTGATCTTGGGTTCATTTGCTAAAGAGTCTATTCCCTCCAGAATTTAGACCAGGTTTTCTAAAAGTCAGTTTGCCTGCATGGAGCTGTTCAAGATAAGAGATAGCACAGTTGCAAAGATGTCTCTCTGCAGAAAGGTGTTATTAAAGGACTTGGGCAGTAAGCTCACCAGAACATGTTCCAAGTCTGTTAGTCAAGAGTAGTAGTGTAGCTGTCCTATGTGTTGAACATTTGTATCAAATCTTCATTTTCCCTCTTACAATAGTTTGAAATTTTCCGTTAGGTTGCAAACAAACAAAAATACCAATCATCAGGTATAATAGTTTGTATTCATATTTTATACTTGGGATTAACCTTGGGTTTAGTGTATAATTAATTTGTGTGGCATGGGGTATTGGTATGTCTTTGTCTGTTTTGTTGTCAGTTATGTATAACCTGTTGCCAAAATGTGTTTGTTTGTTTTGTTATCTTCCAGTGTATTAGCACACTCAATACTTAAGGTATCAGTATAAATAATACAGCTTTTCAAAGTCTCATATAAAAGACACAGCAATAATTACAGTCCTACTGAAGAGATCTTTTCATATTAGTCAGAGGGCCTACTCGAGCCATAATTGTGATAATGTGTTGATAATAGAAAAGGTGATATCCACAAACAGAACCCTTCCTTTAAATTAGGAAAACCTTTTTAGGAAGAAGTTTCTGTATATGTTTACAAAACAGATAGAAATGCTTTTAATTATGTAAATATATTCTCTTTTGGAATGCATGGTCCATTTTTAAGAAGTTTTTAATATGTTTGTATTGCTATATTTATTTTAATACTCAATATTAATTACAAATTTTTATTGTAAAATTAAATAATAACCTAAAGAGGTATAATTTTAGCCCTGGTAAGGTATTACAGAAGCAAGATTTGCACACTCTTAATACATGAATACTTTCTATCTGAAAGCCTTGAGTCAAATCATGACAACGTAACCATTTCAACATACCAAAGAACATCTGTATGGATGCTTAAGATGTAATATTAGAACTACAAAAACATTGTCATTTGCCTGCTGACTGGAGTAACAACGTTGCTGATGATGTGTTGAGGGTGTTCGGATACCTTCTAGGACAGGAAAAATGCAGTAATGGAGGACTTCACTTACTCCCTAGAAGGCAGAATAAATTTTACATTGAGGTTGAACCCTGGTATCAAAAGGCTCTAGCCATAATAACTGGCTGCTTCATAATTATCTAGTCATCAAATCTCCAAAAGAACGACTAAACCTAAACTTGGTCTTAAGTAATGCTTAAAGCAGATGCAAAGCACCTGCAGAAAGACATGAAGGGCTAAAGGAAGTTGGAATGACTAAATAGCACAGTAAAGAGGGCAAATAAAGGTAGTCTTTTAAAAAGTGTGGTTATTTCCAAATAAGAAGAAGAGAAAGGACTGAGAAATCTTGCATGTTAATTATAAAGCACAGTAACCCATCAAAGAAAGTTTGAGGAAAAACTTGCAATAAAAAAAAATAAAAATTCTTCTTTAGAAACCTTGGGATGAGGAAGCCTACCAGAGACTGTTGTGCCAAAAGACAGGGTATAAAAGGTTTAAAGAGAGCAAAACAAGGCTGTTCCAGAAAAGCTATAAGAATTTTTAAAAATCTCTTTACCATGGGAGACCTTGGGGAGCATGGCAGAGTCATTTTATGAAGAATGTGTCAAAGGAAGTCTCAAACTGAGGCACTGTAGAAAAGGCTATGGAAAAAAAAAAAAGTCAACAAATGAACAGTAATTAATTACATGTACCTGGTGCAGTAATCCAAGAAGAAATACCTAACCTAGTAACTTTGGTATATTAATACTTATCTAAAACTGTTTTGGTATCTGAGGACCAAAGTGTTCATTGATGTCAATATAACAAAGAAACAAACTAAAAAAAAAACCAACCTCAGAAAACCCCCAAAAACTGACGTGGGGAAAACCAGTACCATTTAGCATTTGAAACTATTTATGGAAAGCAGGGTTAATAACCAGGTGATAGATTTCATTAATTATACAAAGCTATTGAGAAGAAAAAATAGGAAAGACCAACCATAAATAAATGCAGCAGAAGGATCTTCTAAGACTGAGGGAAATTCAGTACAGATAAATATAGAATGGGGCATATGAGCAGCAGCTGAGTTGAACAGTTTTAACTGAACTGACAGTTACCACTCATTAACGAGACTGTAAGGTTATATTAGCTCTAAGATAAACCTCCATTAGCTAATTGCTTAGAAACAATCCAATGAACAAACTCAATATTAGAAATCATTAGGAAGGGAAAAAAACCCTACCACCAAATACCTTGCTGTATAAATCCACAGTGCGCCTTTGTCTCAAACACAAAAGCATACTTCTCATTTTTTTATCCTTTTCCCTAGTCTTGCAAAAGAAACATTTCTGAGAAGGGCTACAAGGCTGATCTAATGTATAGCACAGTTTCTGTATGAGGAGTGACTAATTAGACCATCAAACAGTCGCCTTTATTTGAGCAACACCGCATTTTCAATTAACAACTTCAATTCCGGAATTACAATGTGTATTTACAGCGGTTGTCTTTCTGAGTACAGGATTTTTTATGGGAAGGGATTGCTTTACTTTCTTGGAAGTAGCACGAGGAACACCTGAGTAGGGGAGTGGGTCTTCTGACTGAAAAGAGATTAAATGAGATGGGTTGGAGAGTGATCTAGATAGTCATGAGTAGTGTGAGGAATGAGAATCAGGAATAATTTTTCACTTTCCTTTCCTCCTACAAGCAGTAGGAGTAATAAAAAAAAAAAAAAAGTATGGCAGACTAGAAATAAAGAAAACAATGCAGTTCTTCACGTACGAAATTGGTAAAATTGCTTAGTATAGGGTGCTTTGATGTTTAATGCTATATCAGTGTTCCTAATTAGTCTCTCAATAATGAATTGAAGTAATTCACCAGGTAAAAACCGTGGCACATTGACATTAAGAGCAAGCCACAGTTTGACAGAAAAATCCATGCATTCGGGAAGTTAGAGCTGCATGTCTGTAAATACAGATAGCTGAGCTTTAGCTCAAATAAATATTAACAAAAATCACTTTTGCCCATCACGCACCTATATCAGAAGGATTTGTTGTCATATTAAATAGTATTCCAAGCTTGATTATGTCAGAGGCTATTGCGCATGAAAATATTTCCAGGCCATTCTCCGTACTTAGATAACTTTTCCTCTATATGTCTGTAATAGCATGAGCAAATCTTGTCTTACATTTTATTCAGAGAAAGTAGTTTCTCCATTTTTTTCTCTATATTTGTTAAATCAGGACAATATTGTATGAAATCCTTGTGACATATTTCTTTCAGAGCACAAGGAATACATTCATTATAGGTAGTTTTCATACTTAAAGCAAACTGGCAATTTACAGTGACTCATTCAAAGTTTGTTTTTATTTAAATCATTAAACATAAGGGTCATGTAAAATCAGGATGTAGATTCCAGGTAAAAGCTGAAATATATGCATAGTACTATTGCTTATAACATTAACTACAGTTTATGGGGGAAAAAAGATAACCCAAACCAAACAAACCCTTCCATTTTATAAGTCACTAGTGATACTCAGTGGCTCCAATTTAGTACACTGTTTAGGAATTGAATCATGGTTTTGGCTTGTTTGATTTGTTTATTTCCAGTTTTGAATTCAGGGAATAGATACGTGGTACTTCTGGAAAATCAGATCCGGCTGAGAAGCCTCTGTGTAGAAATCCCAAATCAGTGATACCCAGAGTTGTCTTCCTCCCATATCTTTGTTTAGAAAAAGTATTGCCAGATGTGAAAATTCTGTAATTGTTCTTAGTTGTAGCCACTTTCTTATGAATATAGCTATTAACCTTTACCTTGAACTATGCTGTCTTTCCTCTATTATCTATTATGTATCTGCAGACTAATGGTTTTTATTAGAGACACTTATAAGTCCCTCAAATGTAATGACTTCTCAGACTTCACCGTGGATGTTGACAGTTATTACAGTGGTTAATAGTAGCAGAAAGAATGCATTTCACCTAATTAGGCAGCATATATGAATATACTTGTCTGGAAATCAAAAAGTTGAGTAATGTTCCTGGTTCTTTCAGAAAAGAGACATACTATTAAGTAGCAATACACAATGCCAGTAGTAATACACAGTAACTTTACTATGGCTACTTTTTCTTTTGATCTACTTAGATGTAGCTTTTGGAGAAGAGACATGATCTTACTGTGTATTGTATACATTATCTGAGAAAATGGGACCAATCAGGTCCTACATTAATATAAGCAATCCTTATCTCTGAAGCTGCTATTTCAGCATAACTTAAGTAGTTCACAAGGCTTTTACTAACCACTTACACAGTAAACAGACATTCTTCTACATGTCTCAGAAGTGTTCTAACCTATAGACTATTAACATTTATTTGTGTTGCTTTTATTTTCTATGAGAGAACAATGTTTTTCTCTAGCAGCCTTTTGTAGCAAACCATAATGAAAAAAATCCCTAGGTGGAAATGCGCTACAAGTATCAAACCATACAACTACCCTAGGGAGAATGTAAAAGTTTCTCTTCTTTCTCAATTGACACTTGTGTAACTTAAGTTTTCTTCAGAATTGCTAGAACCATTTTTGAAATCAATATTCTCCCGCCCCTCAGCAAAAAACCCAAACTAAAACAAAAAAAAAAAAACCAAACCAAAACAACAACAACAAAACCCCAACCAAACAACAAACCTACAAAAGCTGAGAATTTAAAACTCTCTCCTGTTCAGGAGCTGTCCCCATCAATGTAAGCCCCTAAGTCATCTGTAAGTTCAATACTGGGTTATTGAAGTGGAAACATCCAAACGACAATATTCTTCTTCCAAGAGAAATTATCTGAAATGTATAGGTCTATTGAAAACCAAGTAAGCGCAGAAAAGGAATCTTCTTAGTGTGTCAATTTACAAATGGGAGAGCAAGAGTGCTCTGGTTTGTCAGTCATTCTGTTTTACCTTGAATAATCTTTATTTGAAATGGCCCTTACTTCTCATGGTATTCCCTTCTGCTGAGTTGTTTCCAGTCAGTAGTTACTGTTTCCTAATACCTGCATTCCCCCGCCCCACCAGCAGTGCTGTTAAAGAAGCGGAGACAAATTTTTTAAATCTGTTGAGATTCAGCAGAAATCCTTTCTCCTCTTCATTATTCAGCTGGATTCCCTTCATGTGTTGAAATTTCACTGCAGTTCCCAGTTTCCAGCAATTCATTATTATATTTGGTACTTCTAATCTTTCTTTATCGTGTTGTACCTGTGATTCTAAAAGACCGCCTTGCTCTCTGACCTCATGTGGATCCTTTGGAGGTTAAAGGTTATCTAATCTTCATGTTACCTCAGCTCCATGTGGAGGCCGATGAAAGATCATATTAATGTGTGAACTGAATTCTATATGTATGTGGGCACTAGAAGCTGAATGAAAGCTGATCGATGCACTTTTCTTCAAACTTTTCTCATTCTGAAACATGCTAAATAGGAAGATAATGTATGTTTCAAGACTACATATTACATTAATATATTACAGCTACATGAACTGCTAATGGGAAACAAAATAGGAAAAGGTGAATGGTTTTGGTTTATATTGCCTACAGGGGTCCCAAGATTCTTGAGAGATATTAGTTAATTCACCTTCACAGCATGCTTCTGAAACTTAGTTTTATGAAGAGTTCAACTGAGGCATTGGGAAGTAAACTGAGTTCCCAAAGATCACATAACAAGAAGCCTG
>VFFE01009068.1:1370743-1386704 GCA_008921705.1 Burhinus oedicnemus | reverse complement strand
TTTTTTTTTTTTTTTTTTTTCCTAAGCTGGTTGTCCATATGTCAGAGTTACTTGTATATTAGCTACTGAAACTACATGCACAAGTTGGGGATGTTGGAGGGAAATAACTATAATCACAAGCTAAAATGAAGTCAGAACTAATTAGCTAGAAATGTTCATCTAGCTTAGCATGATTGTTAAGTGCATAGGACATCAGAAGGTGTCCCAAGAGAACCTGGTGTGGTATAGTCCATGATGGACATTCCAGGGCCCAGTTCATTGTTTTCTGGAGTCCCTGAGCCAATGCAGCTTTTTCAGAGGGAGGTACACCTCCCATGCAGAGGCTCCTTGGAAAACACATATATAGACTCTTAGAAAAAAGGTATTTTGAATCCTGGTTTAGTAGGTAGTATTTCTGATAATCAAGTCCAGTTATCTCACCAGTTAAGGTTTCGAAATATCACCTCTCTGCTCTTCTTTTGCATGAGGGAGAGGAGCACAGCTATGAAACATAATTTGTTCCTCTGCCATGAAGAATAAGTTTTTTATTGTCTAAAGAAGTGAACAACTAAAGGAAGCATTTCAGTTTGGGGAGAAGGAAGGTGTTATGTAAGATACCTTTACAGATTGTTGCAATAACAAGTAGATTTTTAACAAGCTTTTTTAACAGTGGAACAGAAAAGTTTTTCCACTCACTGCTGTTGGCAGTTGGATAATATTAACAAGAATGTTAATATCATTATTATTATTATTGGAGAGGATTGTCCAGAATAGGAGTGAGAAGAATATTTTTCGTGACCAGACTAGTTTGGCAAAAATCTTCCATTGGTTACTGTATATACTGGAAATTAAATTGAAAGTTAGCTGAAAATTTTTTGTTGGATGTATTCATGTACAGTAAGCCATGCTTACTGCTGGTCAGGGATAGGTATGAAAAATCCATATTCACTAGAAAGAAATTTGCTGGTTTATTGTCAGGTAGTATTTTGTTTCTAGTTCAGAGGCTTTCATGAGAAATAATTATTTTAAATGAGGAGAAAAAAAATTACAGAACTCACAAAACAGCATGAGGGGTGTGTGTAATGCAAGTAAAATTAGACAGATGTAAAGCTCTAACTTTACTACTGTAAGAGACAAATGGAATTAATCTTCAACTAGGTGTGCTAATCCCAATGTACTGTTTTCTGGATTTTTATCATAAATTAAATTCTACTTTCACAAGACTTCACTTGTCCTTAAACATTTTGAGAATTTCACAAGCAAATATTCTCTTCAAATGCTAATTTTCTGAATAACAGCACGATACTGAAAGCACCACTTCCAGGGAGGAAATAAATAGCACGCAAACTCATGTTTTACTGAATGGCTGTCCCCTTAGTGTCTTTCTACAAGGCTGTTATCACAGCCATATCATGTGCTTTAAGCTGACTGCCAGAAGCTTTCTTCTTTACATTAGAAATACATGTGGAATTGTGAAAATTGCTTTAGTTCTCTGTTCAAAAGAAAAGGGAAAAATGGGAGTTCAGTATTCTAAAATATTTGTATTTCTAAGCTGTCTTTCTCAACTTGATAAAGATTCAACATGTGCTATATATATATGAGGGTTCCTTAACTTTGAATTATTTACTTTAATGAAAATTCTGCATTGGCTACCTTAATTCTAACAGTAAACACTTTGGGTTTTTTTTTCTGTTAGAAAATGTTCCTGTTTAACCATATAGGAGTGATAAGTGCATAAAGTTTTATAATTATTAATTAATATTTATCTACCTGTTGCTGCAAATGTACACTTTTTTTGCCATATATGTTTCTATAGCCCTCTATTCACTGCAGAGTTTTGCACCCAGTCATCCTCCCAAGATTCTCCATCTCACTCAGTAAAAATTTGAAATGCCAGAGGCTGATGTTTAAATTTTAATGTGTCCTTGGCATCACAGTTTATCAGTGTATTCAATGTGAATGCAGTTGAAGGTGGGCTTTTAGGAACTGTAGTGCATGTGGAGTGTATAAACAGATGAGCGTTATAGGCTAGGACGGGTAGGGGAACACAGGGTAAAGGAGAGAAAACCAAAAAAAAGTGAAGAGGCATGATGGCAGTTTTTGAAAAAATAGAGGGATGTAAGACAGCCTGAAGGACTGATAGTACCTCGGAGGCAATAGGAAAGCTAGAGAAAATATGGGCTTGCTATTGAATGAGACAGGGGCCATGGTGACAGATGATGCAGAGAAGGCGGAATTACTGAATGCCGCCTTTGCTTCAGTCTTTACTGCTCAGGCCAGCCCTCAGGAGTCCCAGACTTTACAGGTAACAGAGAAAGTCTGGAGGAAGGAGGACTTTCCCTTGGTTGAGGAGGATCAAGTTAGAGATCAGTTAAGTAAACCGGACAGCCACAAGTCCATGGGTCCTGATGGGATGCACCCGCGAGTGCTGAGGGAGCTGGCAGAAGTCATTGCTGGGCCACTCTCCATCATCTTTGAAAGGTCCTGGAGAACAGGCAAGGTGCCTGAAGATTAGAGGAAAGCCAATGTCAATCCAGTCTTCCAAAAGTGCATGAAGGAAGACCTGGGAAACTACAGGCCAGTCAGCCTCACCTCCATCCCTGGAAAGATGATGGAACAGCTCGTTCTGGGCATCATCTCAAAGCATCTGGAGGAAAAGAAGGTTATCAGAAGTAGCCAACATGGATTCACCAAGGTGAAGTCACATCTGACTAATCTGATAGCCTTCTACGATGGCATGACTGGACAAATAGATGAGGGGAGGGTGGTTGATGTTGTCTACCTTGACTTCAGCAAGGCTTTCGACGCTGTCTCCCACAGCATCCTCATAGGCAAGCTTAGGAAGTGTGGGTTGGATGAATGGACGGTGGGGTGGATTGAAAACTGGCTGGCAGATAGAGCTCAGAGGGTTGTGATTAGTGGTACAGAGTCTAGCTGGAGGTCTCTGACGAGTGGTGTTCCCCAGGGGTCAGGACTGGATCCAGTCCTGTTCAACATATTCATCAATGACCTGGATGAAGGGATAGAGTGTACCATCAGCAAGTTTGCTGATGACACCAAACTGGGAGGGGTGGCTGACACACCAGAAGGCTGTGCTGCCATTCAGCGTGACCTGGACAGGCTGGAGAGTTGGGCAGAAAGAAACCTCATGAAGTTCAGCAAGCACAAGTGTAGGGTCCTGCACCTGGGGAGGAATAACCCCATGCACCAGTACAGGTTAGGGGCTGACCTGCTGGAAAGCAGCTCCGTGGAAAGGGACGTGGGAGTCCTGGTGAACAACAGGATGACCATGAGCCAGCAATGTGCCCTTGTGGCCAAGAAGGCCAATGGCATCCTGGGGTGCATCAAGAAGAGTGTGGCAAGCAGGTGGCGGGAGGTTATCCTCCCTCTCTACTCTGCCCTGGTGAGGCCACATCTGGAGTACTGTGTCCAGTTCTGGGCTCCACAGGTCAAGAAGGACAGGGAACAGCTGCAGAGGGTAGAGCAGAGGGCTACAAAGATGATTAGTGGGCTGGAACATGTTTCTTATGAGGAAAGGCTGAGGGACTTGGGTCTTTTTAGTCTGGAGAAGAGAAAGCTCAGAGGGGATCTCATCAATGCTTATAAATACTTAAAGGGAAGGTGCCAGGAGGATGGCACCAGTCTTTTTTCAGTGGTGCCCAGGGATAGGACAAGAGGTAATGGGCAGAAACTGGAACGTAGGAAGTTCCATCTGAACATGAGGAGGAGGAACTTCTTCCCTTTGAGGGTGACAGAGCCCTGGAACAGGCTGCCCAGAGAGGTGGTGGAGTCTCCGACTCTGGAGACATTCAAAACCCTCCTGGACGCCATCCTGTGCAACCTGCTCTAGGTGACCCTGCTCTGTCAGGGGGGTTGGACTAGATGATCTCCAGAGGTCCCTTCCAACACCTGTGATTCTGTGACTTGAGGGGAGATTTTAATCAGATGGTGATGTGATATCCTGAGCTGATGAGTGGGACTTCTGTCTTTTTGGAGTAAAGGTGCAATACACAAACCATCTGCAGTTTCTGGGGGAAAAAAAAAAAAGGCAATTCCACTCTGAAAAATCTGTCTGAACTTTTCACTTCAGATATCTTCTCCCTTTGATCTCCTGTACCACCAAGTACTCTGCAGTTCAGAATTCAACTTGGTTGAGAGGTTACTGCTCCCGCCCTGAACTTGCTTACTTATACAGCTGGGCCTGAGCAGGCAATTGATAAGATAATAGCCATCTAATTTTTAGAGAACCATCTTATCCTGCCATTCATGACCTAGTGTGAATTAACACTATGGATACTTGTACTACTTAGTGCCTAAGTAGTATTTTAGATACGCGATGTCTGCAGATGTTGCTGACAGCTGAAGGATTATCAATTGTTAGCTCAATAGGCCTTCATCCTCAGAATAGGATACATTATCTCCTTTTGTTCCTTTTTCATTTTGTTTTAATTTAGTCGTGGGTCTGAAGAGAGAGCAACTCTATTTTTTTAATTTCTGTATCCAGATAGCTGCCATTACTTCAATGGTATCTGAGTAGTGCTATTTTGACATGGCGGAACATTGCATACCCATGTCAACGTGATTGGTTCACAGAAATGCCACATACTTCAGAGGCAGTGAAACGACCATATTCTTGAAAATATAATCAAAGAATGAAATAGTTTAGCACTCTTTTCCAGGTCATCTAACTGCAGATATATGAGATTATTCCATCATACCCCGCTTTGTTTTTCCCCTCCTCTTCGGTTCTGGAAATCTGAGGTCTGAAATTACACCTTTCTCCCTTTAAGATGTTACCTAGGTTTATTTTAAGATTTATGTCTTGTCATGCATTATATATATATATAAAATATGTAATATGTGCATTATAAATCTTAGTAAACATCTTTGAACTTACTGCTTATTATTGAAACAATTAATGGCCTGATCCAAAGTCCACTGGCATTTGTGGGATTTCCTTCATGTTCTGCATTTTGTAATTCAAAAGAAAGGAAAAGTGTCAATGACAGTGATAAGCAGCAATTCTGAACCCAATCCAAAGAAATAAATACTCCTCCTTTATGTAAAGCATAAGGACCAGTATAATTGAGACCACAGGATATTTGTAAGGATGGGTACTTAGTATGTTTTTTTTTTTTTTAAAGAGGAGCAACCATTTGATGACTAAATAAAAATAAACATATTTAAAATACACTTATTTTTCCCTTTTTCTAATTTTATGCATCTGTAGGAAAAGTCAGGCATCAAATAATGAAAGTTAGAAAATTTAATTTTGAAGCATATTTCCTGCAAATTATGACAAGTGATATAAGACATATGCAACATTTTTAACATAGCTTCTTTTGGAAGTAGTTGTGAGACAGATCAAAAGTCACTCTAAAATAAAACAAAACTGGTTCGGTGCTAGTGTTACCAAAATCTAATGGAAATAATTAGTGCCCGTTCTTCAGAATGTAGATTTTTTTTTTTTTCCTACATATTATGCCAATTCAATAATTTATACTTGTTATGAAAGACAAAATGAGACTCACTGACATTTGCAGAGGAATAGCTTTGATACAATCTTTCTTGTTTTAACTTCTCCCATCAGCATTTGTTGTGGTGCTGAATAGTTATTCTGTAGGTCTGTTCCTCATGCACACAGGAAATTCTCCATGGCCTGGATTTGTGCCTGAATAAAGATTTTATTTATAGTAACAGAAGGGGTGGGAGGCGGGAGGCATTTCTGTTTCTCTCCAGAGTTTTCTTGAACACACCGTTAGTGAATGTTATATTTACTACATTTCCAACATTTATCTCAGTTTTCTTTATTTCTGATGGTACAAAATTGTTAAGGTTGGAAGGGACATATTTCCAGCTGATTGAATAATGTTAAAAATTATCACTTGAGGAAAAAAAAAATAGTTGAGCTCTTATCAAAATAAAATTTTGATTTCTGCTGCATAACTAGCAGTCTGCTTTGTTGCCATGAATTCTGCTGTTAGGGATATACTGCCCTAGTGAACATAGTAACCTACAAGATTATTCCTTATGTGGAATAAATTGGATGTTAGTAACATGAGTAATACTCACTTTAGGATGATGGAGTAAAAGCTTGTATTCAGTGAGCATTTACAGTACCCAGCTATATATTTTTATTTTTTCCTGAAAAATAATATGTTTTAACTTCTTAGTATTAGTGAAAATAGGTTAGAAAAAAGACACTGGAAGATCAGAATCAGGCCCCCGGTCTTCTACTAGGCCATATGGGCACTTCCTCCTGGACTCCTTAAATGTGAAGGGAACAGCCTGTTATGGAAAATACGTTAATGAATGAACTGTACATCCAAAGGAGACTGTAGGTACTCTGTGTTGACACCTCCTTGTACTGCAGGCAAGAATATCTAGTAATAGATATATTAATGGTCATTTCATTACTTCCTGAAATGAACTATTTTTATATTAATTTCCTTATGTTTTACACATATTCTTTTAAAGCATCATTTGCACCTAACCATTTCTTGGCAGCCAGTAGCTTTAAAGATTGTAATCCTATTCTGCCTGAATATTTTTTGAGAGGGGAGAAGGTGTCAGATGGTCTTTGGGAAGAAAAATCACTGAAATGTTCATGATAAATGATATCTGTATTGATATGTCAGCATACATATAACAAACATGAAGGAGAAGAATATATTGCCTCAAAGTGTGAATAGTTTGTTTATGGCATTTAATGTACTTGAAATACTGGTCCTGGAGAAAGGTCAAATTTTAACAGACTTTTTTTTATCACTTATTTTAATAAGTGATAGTGAATGGAACAGCGTGTCTGGGATTCCTTACATGTACAGAAGGGGAACGCTAGTGTTCCCTATTGGAATTAGATGATGATGAATATAGAACAGTCTGTACTGAGAAACATAAATTTTGTGTTAAATGTAACATGCAGAATATATTAGTTTGTTTGATGAGGCTCTGACTTGCTTTGTTGAAATACTTTCTGTTAAACACCATCAAAGGGTCACTGTGGAAGAAAGTAGTTCTCAACTAGCTTTTTCTTGTGCTAAATTCAAGGTAATTCCATGGTCAGGATATGTCTGTCCTGCAGACAAATGAAAACAAGTTCAAGTATCAAACATATGTGACTTTACAATGGACAGCAAAGAACATAAATATTTTTTCAGTGAGAAATTTAGAACTTTGAGGAGAAGGTTTTATTTAATTTTTAAATCTCCATATATCTAAAGCTACATAACATAAATTCTTCAGCACACTTTCCATGTTTTTTAACATATGGAAGAATTGTAATGTAAAAATTATTGCTCGGAAATATTAGAACATCAAGTGTTAGACAGTTTTACATTAAAATTTCATCTGCAGATACCTGATTCATGGACATAGATTCTTCTTGTATATCCCATTATACAAAAATATACCACAGCTGCTTTTAGAAACAGACATTTCGTGGATTCAACGCAGGAACAATTAAGCATATTTGGAATCTAAATGTGGGTTTCTGGAAATTTAGAGGGCTTGGTCTTTTTGGTTGCTATTTCAAAAGTCTAGCATAATTTCTTTTCCTCATTGTTAGAACGTGTGTTGTCAGTCACAGTGAAGAATGGTTGCTGTCCGTGAAAGGATAGAAATGCTCTGTACTGTGCTAAAAAGATATCATGCGGGACTTGCAATTACGTTGTCAGGTGGAAAAAGTAGCAAAAGATTACACGTTACAGAAGGCCTATATAGGAATGCTGTTAACTCAAAATGCCAGTCATAAATTGTGATATAAAATCGGTTTGTAAACATTTTCAGAACTAGTGTTTTACTTGTCCAGAAGTTGTACTGAACCAAATGTAAATAATGAGAGGTTTACTCGGTCTTACAATCAAAGACTTGCAGTGGTGGCAGTACAGAGGTTTATGGACAGATAAGGGTCATGATGACTCTAGGAGGAATACAGAAGCAGTAGCATGCTACCCCTTTGAAAAAAATGTGCTTATTGGTAAGAATTACCTGATTAAAAAATCTTGAGATTAGAAACTATACTAATTCTTGATAATCCATGTGTTAAGTATGGAAATACACAAAAAAGATTCTTGAAATCCCCCCGTTTACATCCACAGGAGATCCAGAAAGCTTTTGTAACAGTTCACAAAAAGCATGCTAAACTTAAGGACAATTATTTACATTCCCGTTCACTAGGGTTTATATGTTCCCATTTCTTTATTTCTACTTGTAAAAGCATAGCCATCACCATAACAGTTGTGACAACTTTGACACTTTTTTTATTGCAGTCATGTAATGACTTACATCTGTGGAAGGGGCTAGTGATAAGCTTCTGCTGTGAACAAGGATCTTCTGCCTTACCCACCAAAGATGTCGAAAGTAGCGTAGTTGTCATTGTCCATTATCACTGGATTTTGAGGTACTAGTGACCTTTTAAAGGAATGTGTGGAAACATTTCCTCATCATGATGATGCGGGGCTCTTTTCCTACATCATGTAGTACTTTTTGCTTCTTGCAAACAGCACGAGTACTACATTATAGCAAGAAGAAAGGTGTCTGTGATAGGAAAAACTTCATATTATCTTCTAAGGGAGTTGTAGAAGAAGAGTCATCAATTGTGAGATGTGTAATGGAAACTCTATACAGAAGCATTTTTTTTTACAAATCTAAATTTCACCCAACAAGAACAGAAGCTGTAGGCCGCGTAAGAGATGAAATGGCGTTCCCGATGCAAAACCAAAAACTTGACTTTAAATGTTAAATACTGTTGAAGCAGTGAATCAATACCTCAATGAATCAATATTCTGATATTCCATATTGCTGTACCACTTTCTAATATTAAAAAACTTAACAAATAAGATGACAAAAAAACCCCACAATAATGAAAACGTGCATTTGTTTTACCTGGAAAAGTTCATTAACATAAGTTGATAAGGAGCTCATAAAAATATGGAGATGAAATCCTTTTGAAATAATGAACTCTGCAGTTCTTGATAATGCGTGGTAGTGTGTTCTTTTCAGTTTCTTCAGAATGAAACAACTTTTTCACCTGAAATAGAAGCCATTGGACAGTAGCTAACCTGTTTTCTTTCCACAGTCTTGTAAATTTCTCAGCAAATTAGCTTCAAAGACATCAAAACCAAAAATGTGTGAAAGATTTTTGGAAGGATGGGATAAAAGGAAGCTGGTAAATTAATTATCTCTCCTTGAACTTTTCCACATAATATTTTTTTGCTAATCAAACTCTGTAATTGAGTAAGTAATCGAGTCCCTAACATTAAATTTTCTCTTGTTGATTTTATGTGGCTCACAACTACTACATCAGAAAATCACACGTTTATTTTTATCTTTACAATATTATTTAGGAAGAGCAAAGGAGAAAGAAGTAATTTAGAGTATCACATGGGTACACTGCAGAGTTGTTTTTCCAGAGCTTAAAAATGAACATGCTGTCTTAAGATTTTCCATAGAGTAAACAGAATTTGTTGTAGCACTGTCAAGACAAACAACCAACCAAACAAATAAATCATACTTTTCATAAGAGTTTGAGTACTATTACACTTACAGCTCTGTGCTCCAGTGAGCTATTTCTATTTCTATCACTCCTGTTAATAGCAGGAGAAGCTATATACATGGAGATCACACATAATGTGGAATTCATTGATCAGGGTTTTAGAGAACTAATAGTTCTTTCTCGTTTGGAAAAATCTGAAATAATCCTTAGGTTGGCATTCCTATTCAGTAAGGGCAGATACCTATTTTTGTTTTGGAAGACCCTGTTACAATGGATATGTTCCCTTTTTTTCCTCTATACTGTATATGGAAAGGAAAAGCAGAGTTTGATTCTCTCTTTGTGCATATAAAAAAACCCCAAAAACCAAACCTGCAATGGGAGTAGCTTGACAGAGCAAGCACCAGAAATGAAAGTCAAGAGCATCTGTAGAAAGTCTGCAGAAACAGTGTATGGAAACAGAAACTCTGTTTTTACTCCATTATTGTCTCACATGTGCAATGTTTTCCAGAGAAGAATAGCCTTTCACTGGCCTAGATCTTGAGAATTACTTGGCTGAATGGAACAGTGAAGCATTAATTTGAAGTCTAATTTTCATCTCTCATAGTTTAATTTACCTTTTCTTCCTACTAATGCTGGTTGTCTGATGGCATGGAAAAGATGAGTTTCGAAATGTTCTAAAATCCTATAGCCCTCCAGGAATAATTTATTAATGACGTCAGAAATCCATCCCCTCCTACTTTCTCTGAGAATTGCAGAGTTCAGCATTGTCTAATAATATCACAGCTGGACAGACCGGAGTCTGGTTTGGGGCTTTTAAAATCTGAATTGTTTTCTTATTTCTGGGTAAATTTGGTAGTTCAAGTCTGGGACCTGCAAACAAGTATATTTACCTAATTATACTTTTGGAAAACTTTGGTTAGCGTGTTCCACAACAGGCTGCCTGTCCAGCTCTTTAAAACCTGTAAAACAAATATGCTGTGTAAATTCTACTTTCTTGAAAAAAGAGTAGTTTCTATGCCCATCATAGCATTTGCCCAAGTAAAAGATGTCTGAAATGAAAGCTTACTGCTGTGAAGAGAGTTCAGATGAAAACTTCAGCAGAGGGGAATAATTTTTCTTCTATGTTGATTTAGACACATCGTACACTGAAAGTACAATTTTGGATTCTATTTTTCTTGAAAATACATAGTGTTCTTTGAAAACAAAACAACAGTTTTAAACATAAAAGTTTATTGTGTTGTTTTAGGTTTCCATTTTCTATTTTTCTTGTCATTCACTGGAGTCCTCCTTTTGTACAGAGAGAAAATAGGAGCTAATATTGACCACTTGTGTCAGCTTTAGTACACCTGATGCTATTTCAGATGTGATTGCTTATGCACCTGCATATATCTGCCGTTACCTGGTCTCCCTAAAAGCAGCAGCAAAAGAGTGGACTTCAGATAAGCACATCTTGCAAGAACAGATGTTTGCATGCTGTAGTGTTATATTATGAAGTTAATACTGTTTCAGTTGTGTTTTTCTTGGATGATTGCAATCCAATTATTTTTTTCTATCTCAGAAAACCCATTCAGCAGATGGAGGCAATTGCAATTCTCTATTTTCTTCCTCTGTTTGACAAGGGTGTGAAATAGCTTCTTCTCTATTTGTGGGCACTGCTATGGATAACACAGTTATCTCCTGGGCTAATGATTCCCTCTGAGAATTCCATCAAAAGGTGTGACATTGCCCAGAGCAGTATATTTCATTAAAACATATTTTATAGCTCAGACCAAAGGAAGCAAGTCTGCGGCAAATCTGAGGACGCGTTTACTGCATAGGCACAATGAACATTTCAGTAGTATCAGCTAGACTCTGATTTTGCAGTGTGTGCCATTCAGAATAATTTTGTGTGCGGTTTTTACTACCACTAAGTGATTGTATCATTTCTTTTAAATTACATGTTGTATCTACATAAACATCAAAGGAAGTCAACATGATTGCAGTTCGTATTAGAGAGAAGTTTAAAATATTTTGTACTCATTGTTTTAGTGTTGTACCATTAATTCTTTATACATATCTACATTTTGATGTTTTTAGTGAAGCATTAAATAGTTCTGCGTAACAAAAGTAAAGTAACATGCATACATTCTTTTTCCATATATTTAGCTCTGCTTTACTAAATCTCATAGCTCGCACGTTGTTTGGGAATAATTTTGTCATTCCTTTAGGTTGGGCACACATTGTAGACTTTGCTGTGGTAGTGTTGTGCTGGGGCCCTCTTGTTGTCTACTTAAACTGATTGGTAATAACAACAGAATTGAGAAGGGGAGGTTCTGCTGCTCTCCTTGAAAGAACATGCTGCTCCCCAAACAGAAGACAATACTTTATTCAGAAGATATAATGGTGGTGTCACTACCAGAACTCAGCTTTTGCTTTTGGAATTCTGTGTATATTATTTTTATTGTTTATTATTTGTCAACAATAAGTTTTAAGTTAATTCTATGCAGTTATTATAAAATAATTTAAGTTTATCTGTACATAACCACTTCTACTCTGATTAAGTTCATTAAGTTAGTGCAATAGTTCTTGATTTTTTCAGATGAGCTTCGGATTTGAATTTAGCACATGAATGGGAATCTCTTCATAAAATTTTGTTTTCAACAGAACAGCACATATCTTATATCCAGATTCAAGAATTTATTGGTAGTCCAATTAAAATACTGTAAAAGTCATTACTAGTCCACTTGAAATGCCACCCACATAACACACCAAGAATCCAAATTTTTCAGTTAAGGCAAACGGGGAAGCAGTCATACAATTAAATCACTAATGGACAACTCTTCTACTTTACAACCGCCTCTCTTATCCAGGCTTCTTTCTCATTCTTCTGGTCATGCATGGTTTCCTGGTCGTGGCTTATCTTCCTTAGGCAAGCGCAGGGGAGTGTGGTGATCACTGTGAGTTTTTAACATCCCACATTCCCAAAAAGAACAGGGTCTTGGCTCCTTCCTCAATTTTTTTTATTGGTTTTATGGCACTTACGGATGTGCTGCTTTCCCATTGGTCCCCGCTTCTATACTGTCCAGTAGTTTCTGCCTATTTGTGGTCATTTTCTTGACTTTAGACAAGTATGAATGCTTAAATGTTTGGATGTATCATGTGGCTAAGCATAAGCTAAAACAATTAAGTAAAAGACGTATGAAGATGAAGAGTAGTGAATAAGGCCGGTAGCTAAGCAGTAGCCACCTGAACATTTGGTTTTGCAATTAGGCTTTAGCCACCTGATCGCTTTGGAGTTTCTAGCAGTTACAATAATACTGTATTAGCTGGGCAATAATCCTACAATCTGTGCATTCATTTTACAGCAGTTCATATGCTGGTGCCTCAAATTACAAGTATTTTAAGATTTGTAGTATCAAAATTAATATAAGAATATAAACTCATTAACTGAAAAGTTTGGGATACCTCTTCAAATCATGCCTTTGGGTAATGTAGCCCTTCTGCAGTATGTGCAAGAATACTAAAAGAAAGTTAAATGTTTAAACAGACTGATAGAAGAAAAATGTTTAAGTCTTAGCAAAGCAAGGACACCTTGGTTGCTATTCTGCTAAATCAGTCATATACTACTGATATAGGCTAGTTAAAGATTGAGGAACCGTCATAAATCATCCTGAATCCAACCTGTTATTAAATATGTGAAGAAGTGGAGCCCACTGGGTTGATAAAGGTGACATTCCAGATATGCTCTTCAGTTGTTATTTTCAGTTTCTTCTTTCCCTAAAAATTCAGAGAAATAAAGACAGGAATAATGCCCAACAGGGGATGAAAATTAAATACTTTCTGGCAGCTTCTGGTTGTGGACAGATTCAGAATATTTAATAGATATGTTCTTGTTAGGAGCATAACTAAATCAGCAGTGATAAGTAATGTTTTCAGAAGCCAGCCCATCACTTAGGATAGAAACCGCATTTCTGCAAGGAA
Organism: Burhinus oedicnemus; assembly: GCA_008921705.1. Taxonomy (NCBI): domain Eukaryota; kingdom Metazoa; phylum Chordata; class Aves; order Charadriiformes; family Burhinidae; genus Burhinus; species Burhinus oedicnemus. The sequence goes on along the minus strand of VFFE01009068.1, from coordinate 1,373,269 downwards.
TTCAGAAGCCTGCACTGGCTGGAAGGTGGGGGGAATGGAGACAGTGCTGTCAGAGAGCAGCAGACTGGGGCAGGTCCCTGGGGCTGGGGCACTGGGGGCTCCCCCAGCTGGGTCATGGCAGGGCCAGCCAGGAGTAGGGCAGCGAGGGGCCACTGGGGCAGCCCCAGCCCTGGGCATCGGGCACATCCCTGAGGTCGGGGCCAGGCTGAAGCTGGGACTAGACGTGGTCCCTCAGGAGAGCTCAGCTTGGTGGGGCCTATGACCATGCAGGGCAGGGCTGTGGGGAGCTGGAGACCAGCCCTGCTGTGGCGTCACTGGGGCAGGGGCTGGTGGCCCTGGGGGGGCTGCAGTGGGCTGTGGGCATGGTCGGGGGAGCTCTGGGGAGCTAGGGAGGGCTAAGTGGTGAGTGCAAGCTGTATTAGTCTCTAGTGGTTAACTAAGCAAACTACGGGTCTGCAAAGTAATTTTTAAACTACGGTTTAGGGTCTAAGGTGAGATTGCTTAGGGAAGCAAATTGAAACAATTTAAGAAGGAAAAAAAAAGCTTCTTTAAGTAGCAGTTAAAAAAATATCACAGATCAATCGTTAGATGAGGTGGGCTATCAGAAACTAAGACCTACTGAAAGACATTTTCAGTAATGTTTTCATAGTCATAGTTAAAACCTCTAATACAGAAATCAGAGAGCTGTGTTCTAATATTCGGCATATTTCCCTTGTATTTCTTTTCAGTGCTCATCCCAACATTATGAGTAATCATGCTTCAGTTTGCCATGCGTTTGTATTTCTTTTTAAATTAAGAGACTCCCGCAATGTTCCAACTTTCTATCTCTGACTGGCACAGTAGGGGAAAAAATAACACCACACTGTGTTTACCTAAGCTATTTATTCACATTACCACAGCGTGTGAGTGTCTCATCTTGCAGTAGTCATTGGTAGAGATGGTGGCATCTCACTGAAATGAAATATCCACACCCTTTCTAGGGATCTGTGTTGAGATAACATCCCCAGGTCACACAGGTTAGGTCTGAACTGATGAACAGAACATGGGTTGGCTTGAGTCTGCATTGCTTAGCGGCATCCCCCTCTCTGTCAAATTAATCTGAAAGAGAAATAGTTACAGCAGTCCCAAGTAGCAAGAGAGTCCGCTATTGTCCAGCTAGATTTTTGTTCCCTTGCTGTCTTTTATAAGTGATTATAGAAATAGCTGCAGGAATACAGTCTCCCAAACCATGTATTTATAACTGAAGTGGTGAATCACCTTTATTCTAATTAGAAGTGCTTTTGTGGAATAAACCACCTGTTGTGGAGATGGTTTTGTAGTACGCAGGGAAAAGAAAGAAGTGCATCATGCTCAGGGACATGAATCTCTCATTAATCTGGTAGGCATTGTCTTAAGCAGAGATTCCCAGGGGCTCTCTTCAGCAAAACGCATATTGCAAATAAGTGTTTGAGGGAAGCCTTGGTATTTTTCTACTTGCGCCAATTTGTACTGAGATGGAAGTATTAAAGAAGACAAACAGTTATTTAATCTTTACTTTACAGAAAAAACTGAAATATAAACCAACTGACAAAGGAAAGACCCTTTTGTTATGCAGTAGAAGTGCTATGCCAAATCCTACTACATTAATTTAAAATTCAGCATTATAAATTAAAAGGCGTAAATCAAAGTGTTATATTTAAAACAATATATTAAATGTCAGGATATTAAATGTCAGGAAGTAGAGAAGCAGGAGCTTCTCTTAGCTTTCTCTTGTTTTTGTTGTTGGCTTACAACTGCAGTGTAAAAGACCCAGTTGCAAATTGAGGCTTTCAGTGTTTATTACCAGATAATTTTCCTCTAATGACATTTCTGCCTACATTTTTGAATTGAAGTTTGTTGGGTAACATGATGTTTAGCAGGAATAACATGTAACTGGTTGGCTGTGCAATCAGCTGAGAACATTTTGTGTTTCTTAACTTTTATTATTTGTTCGATGTAAAAGCCCTCTGACTCAAAACGTACCTGGATTTTGTTCACTGATGACAAGTACAAATAGTTCTTTCTTCACAACAAAAAATATCTGTTATTAATTTTTCTAAATGTTCCATGCATTTTGTGCTATCACAGTGGATTTCTGAATGTGCCTTTCTGCAGTATGGTATTGGAATGCTATGTCTATGTTGATATTTGGGTTTTTTGAAGAAAGCTTACTTCTTAAATTCTACAGATGTTCTACAGACAGTGCATTGATTTCTTACCTATGTAACCGATTTCTTAAATGGTTCATAATTTCATAATTCCAGTTGTGAATACAGTGATTTTTGCTAGGATCTCTATATGCTATACCTGAATAAGCTTTTACATCTATGTATGCAGAGTTAAATGGAGAGAATGAGGATGGAGGTTCTTCTGAGCTTTTTCAGTTTGAGATAGTTTTAACTTGAGTTCGTTATAGCTTCATAAACTCAGCAAATTTGTTATTTTCCTAGGCATACAAATTTTCTCCTGGGTTTCTTGGTTTGGTTGCCCGCGCCCCCCCCCCCCCCA